>JABYPW010002029.1:0-12654 GCA_016880775.1 Phymatotrichopsis omnivora | reverse complement strand
AAAAAAAAAAAAAAAAAAAAAAAAAAAAAAAAAAAAAAAAAACACAGTTCACAAAACTAACCAAACTCGCGCCGGCAATCAATTCAACCCAGTTTAGTAATACAAATAAAACGCTGACGCCACTCTAATCCAAAAATATCAGTTAAAGTAACTATCCCGATACCTTGCCCACAAGCGACAATTTCGACGTCTCAGTGACAAGGTTCGTCGTTTCGCCGTTCGTTTTAACGGAATGTGAGCTCTTTGTGGGAATTGAGTTTTCGCCGGTGCAAGCTTCTGGGCCGCGGCCGATCATGCCCTTGCTCTCAACGAAGGTCGCGGAACGAGTGTAAGAGGGGTTGGGTTGATAGTATTCATCTGCAGCATTTATTAGTTGAGTTCCGAGGTGGGAATTGTGATTGTGGGGTAAGGGTGAATAAACCGATAATGGGATGGATAAGGACAGTTTGTTTATTGATTGTCAGGATGCTATTCGTAGGGACCGTGACCCAGTCCCCTCTCTCAAATGTCAATGGTTCACTCGCCACCATGACTAGATCTTGACCCCTGTCATGACGCTCCATGCGGTAGAATCCACCCTCTTTATATTCATGGAAGCGTGTGCCGGAGGAAAAGTAGAGACTTGCAGCTTCATCGGTTCGGGAGGAGACGTAGCGGGTACAGACGACGCTGTGGCCATCTGTTGCAGCAAAGTTGAGGAGTGAAGGTTCATCGGTACCAACTTCAGTCAAGAACTCGTTTAACCGCTTAATAGTTCCCAACACGGCCTTCCTCAAAAGATTATGGCCAAATCCATTTGCCGATGGCGGTTTCTTAGGATCCACGCCCAGGGAATCGAGGGTGTCGAGGAAGAGAGCAAAAGCCCATTCACTGTCGGTGCTCCCCTCGACCATAAGGAAGTATTCGTCTTTTATCGCGGAGGTCAACTTCCGCTTGATCTTTTGGAAGTTTGCGATGTGGCCATTGTGCATGAACATCAGAGAATGGTATGCGAATGGGTGGCAGTTACTTTCCGACAGGACGCCAGTGGTGGTGGCGCGGACGTGCGCAAAGACGAGGGAGCTGGTAGTTTTTTTCGCAAGACGCGCAAGGTTTGTGCAGTTCCATGCTGGAGTTGTCGATGTGAAGATGCAGGGTTCGTCGCTGAGCTCGGGGGAGGTGTAGTAGCCAACGCCGAAGCCGTCGCCGTTATGGGGGCGGCGGTGGTCCTGCGATGGTTAGTGAATGAGCAGTGGAGGGAGGGAGGTGGAGGTACAAGACGCAGACGACAATCGTAAGATTGCGTTAGGATGGAATGTGTAGGATTCAGAATGAGGTCTGACAAAAGGATGGGATTGCGGCCCTTGTAGACGAGGAAGCGACCTGGGGGTGTTAGTCACGACAAGCTCGGGAAGCTCCGATAAGGCAATTGGACCCTTACACATTGGTGCTGCTGCTGTAGGGAGCTGTTTTTTTGCAGAAATGAAGGAGTGAGACGGAAGCCGAGTTGCTTGCTGGACAGTGAGAGAGAGAGATGGAAGCCGAGTTTCTTGCTGGACAATGAGAGAGTGGGAGGGGGCAGGTGTTTTGGTAGGGACTGAGAGAATGGAGCAAACGTGGAGCAGGGAAGAAATCTCTCTCTCTTTAAATTTGAGCTGGAGATGTCGCGATTTTGCTGGGTGGCCTCGTGATGAGGGCGATCCACTTCAGCCGCACTGGTAGCTCTGTTCGCTGCACACCCAAACATACAAATGTACTCTACGTGCATACCTACAAACATATCTGCTCACAGAGATATAATACCTTCGTACATGTACATGTATGTACAATTTAAATGCGCACACACACGACCAACCAGAGTATGCGATCTCGAGGGCTTCCCGAAGCTACAGCTGCATGCCGCAATAAAGGGATATATTCTAGAATACATGGACAAGGGTATCCCGAAGCCTCTTTTTTAGCGCTGGGTGCGCTGTGACGCAGTTGCTGGTTCTCGACTTTCCTGAACTACATGTAAGTAGCTATCGGAGAAGATGGCCTTTGAGGGGAATGTGGAGTTGATCAAACAGGTGTTTGAATTCAGAGCATTTTAAGCGCGGTAAGCATCCTTGGGAGCAGGAAAGTCGCATTAGTATGGTTATTGAGTGTATTTTCTGCAGCTGGACAGCAGTGAACACTATCTACGGACATGGAGATGCGTTCGCGAATGCCTAGGCCTTGCACAGCCGATACATGTAGCGGTGTATACATGTACAGATAATGCGAGGTGTCGCCTATGCACGCTCTTTTGGTGAGGCCCGCGATCAACTGTGGATTCCCTACTGCAAATGATGGTCTCCGAATGGGGGATTCGGACAGTTGCGTCCATAACCGCTTTGTCGACTTAATTTGAGGCCGGAAGTACGGAGCGTGATAATTGCGGGACGAGTACTAGTACCTATCAATGCATAAACTGCGCATGCCGACACGTAACAGAAAGCGTTGACAGAGCGACTTAGGGAAGATGACCATTTCCGCGATTGGATTTCTCGACGACGTAAGGCGAGTGATAGAATATGATATCCTGTGATTGACACCGTTTACACCAAGCTCATGTAATTGCATCCCCCCAGTGATGCTGCTGTATTTTGAAGGGTTAATTGGACAATTGTGGCCTTGATATCCGATTTTCCTTGCTCAGAATTGCATTGCCGAACTCAATCAACAACGAGCGCCGGTGATTGATCACGTGATATTTCAAAGAGACCCGACCTTTCAGCCAGGGTGGCCGATGGACATCTGGACCCTGGCATCGGCACTGAGTTTGAACTTTTCAAGTGGATCGGTTGTCTAAACAGTATGTTGATCCAGCGATGCTGTGTGATTTTCTCTTTCTTTTCTTTTATTATTCCCCCCCCCCCCCTCAACAATACGTTAAGAAAACAAAGGTCCGCATACATTTACCATTAGTCAATCGTAAGTTTTTACTTACTCTCTTTAAGAATAAAAGTGCGTGTTCACTATTCCCGAATAGGCGATCAGTTAATAAAACGTTAAAAGTGTTATTAAAACCTTCAAGTACTGTAAATGGAAGCCGCAGCAGATGCGTCTTCTGACCACGGCAGACGAAAAGGCTTTTTAGTGGACAAGCCAGCTGTTGTCCTCGATCATTTAAGTCGGCATACGTGACACCTCAATCCCCAGCAACTTACATAGCCAAGAAGCCCGTTTCTCACGGCATGGTGCCGGGTTGTGAGGCAGTTCCAACATACATATATTTGAGCAGTTTTCGGAGATGTTACAAAAACAGCAGCTGTAACCATAAAAAGGGTCCACAGTGATTCCGCAGTGCTTCGGAATAGCTTCGGGATATTGAGAAGCAGAGGCGTGGGTACTGGAGGCCTCTTTGCTATTACATGTACCGGAAGATGCAGTACCTATGCCGTCACGGATCATAGACACCGCACCATCCTCTCGCTAGCGATTTTGAGTGGTGATTATGTGATATGTAGCCTCCTGTCTTCTGATATGTAGTATCTCATCTTCTAAGGTGGAAAGGCCATGGCCCGGCTGCTGGTGGATGGAAAGAGGGCAGGCCGAAACAAGAGGCGGCTCAGCAACTTCAACTCGGTCCCAGCGGAAAAACGATTTCCCGCCTGCTTAGTCATAAGATGAGCTGTCCGCTAGCTGCAAACCTCCTAGTGCACAACGTTATTTCCCAGGAGCCAACTGTCGTCTGCCGATCTCGAAACCCCCCAATCTCCAAGATTTCAGAGCTCCCCATCCTTCGAGGGTTGATGCTCATCCAAGGTCCATTCTATCTCCAAAAATGAGTGCACGCTTGCTCTCCTCCCGAGCCGTATCCGTTGCCGTCAATCGCCGGCCGCAACTTCATCTTGCCACCGCCCGTCGGTTCTCAACCCCGGCATCTTCCCCGATAGCGGGTGGCCTCCTTCGTCTCGACTCGACGCTCCGCTCCCGAAGGGCATCATGGCCGGGCCAGCTCTACCGATCCCATTCCGGGGCGACGGCCGTACGGGCTTTGAGTTTTCACCGGGCGTTGCCGAAATTGGTGTTGAAGTTCGCGAGGGTACCGGCGGCGTTTGGAGGGGCTATGATTGCGGGGTTGGCCTATCTGCAGTATCAGGCACAACGTTGGTTCATGATTTTCTTTCTTGTCTTAGAGATTTGCGGGAATAAATGGCTAATTAATGAATATAGAGGCCGGAAATTACGCCATCGGAGTCTTTACGCAGGCCGGCGAGTTGATTGGGACTAAATACGATGAGGCAAAGAACAAGGCCGGTGAACTGAAGGGAGTCGTCACGGACGAGATCAATAAACTAGAAATGCCAGATTGGATGCAGAATATATTGTCTTTTGGTGAAGGAGGAGACGGAGATTCCGGTGGATCAGGCAGATCTGGCGGGAAGAGACCAGAAGGCGAACCCGGAAAGGGCAAGGCATATGCGGCAACTGCTGCGGCAGCGACAGCTTTTGGGTACAGCCTGGATGATGAAGATGGCCGAACAGGTCAGCAGATGGCCAAAGATGACCAGATGATGGTGTTGACAAGGAAAATGATCGAGATTCGAAGCATTCTTCAGAAAGTCGGTCAGACTGGAGCTCTTCAACTTCCCTCGATCGTCGTCATAGGATCCCAGAGTTCGGGAAAGAGTTCGGTTCTGGAAGCCATTGTCGGACATGAATTTTTGCCGAAAGGGTCGAATATGGTTACTAGACGGCCTATCGAATTGACTCTTATCAATACACCGGATTCACCCGTCGAGTATGGAGAGTTTCCGGCACTGGGGTTAGGACGGATTTCCGATTTCACGCAGATTCAGAAGACACTTACGGATTTGAACTTGGCAGTACCGGAGGTGGATTGTGTTTCTGATGACCCAATTCAACTCAACATCTACTCTCCCACTGTTCCCGACCTATCGTTGATCGATCTTCCCGGGTATATCCAAATCAGCGGCAAGGACCAACCGGAGGAACTTAAGTTAAAGATCGCGGCACTGTGCGATAAATACATCCAAGCCCCTAACATTATCCTCGCTATTTCAGCTGCAGACGTGGATTTGGCAAATTCAACCTCTTTAAGAGCTAGCAGACGGGTGGACCCTCGTGGTGAGCGAACAATTGGTGTTATTACAAAGATGGATTTGGTTGAACCCGAGCGAGCTACTTCGATGTTAAAGGACAAGAATTACCCCCTGAGATTGGGTTACGTTGGTGTTGTCTGCAAACCTCCCAGCTCAAGGATCTTTCCTGGAAGGAACACAAATATCGCTAGCGCCATGGTCAAAAACGAAAACTCCTATTTCAGCACCCACCCCGAATTCGCGGAAGCCGGAGCTACAATCGGAACCAAAAACCTTAGAACCAAACTTATGAACGTACTTGAACAGACCATGGCGCAAAGCCTACAAGGCACCAGCGACGCAATCCACCAAGAACTGGAAGAAGCAACCTACGAATTCAAAGTTCAATACAACGACCGCCCTCTCACCGCCGAAACATATCTCGCTGAGTCCCTTGACAAGTTTAAGCATTCCTTCAAAGACTTCACTGAGAAATTCGGACGTCCGCAGGTTCGGGCGCTATTGAAACATGAGCTTGATCAAAAGGTTCTGGATCTGCTCGCACAGCGATACTGGAACAAGCCACTCAGCGACACTATCCCCCGCGTGCGCCCAGATGAAAAAGCACTCTCCGAGCTCCCTAACGCAGACCCGGAGAGCTTGTTCTGGCACAGAAAACTTGATGCCTCCACATCATCACTCACCAAGTTGGGCGTTGGCAGACTGGCCACCACAGTCGTAGTCAATGCATTAACACAACACATGGAAAATCTCGTTCAAGAATCAACCTTCCGCGAGCACCCTTTCGCGAGACAAGCGATTCAAGAGGCGACCAACACCATCCTTAATGAGCGATTCTACTCCACCAGCGACCAGGTCGAGAATTGCATCAAACCGTTCAAATTCGAAATCGAAGTTGACGATCGCGAATGGAGCCAGTGTCGCGAGAACTCGCAGAGATTGCTGAAAGAAGAGTTGAAAGCTTGCGAGGACGCCTTGAAAGGCTTGAAGAATAGTATCGGGGCCAAGAAGTTGGGACAGGTCATGGGGTTTATTGATAAAATTAGGGAGGGTACGCATGTTGATGTTAAAGAGGGGACGGAAGCGTTTGGGTTTAGTCAGGCGTTGTTGCAGAAAGGTATGTTTTATCCATTCTATTTATTACCTACATTATATTTGCTGGGTTGGGCTAATGTGGAATAGGGAGAGAGGGTGTTTTTTTGAGAGACAGAGCGGAACTGATTAAGATGCGACTGTACGCCGTCAAGAGTAAACAGTGTCTCAACAAGGAGAATAAATATTACTGCCCCGAGATATTTTTGGACGTGGTCGCGGAGAAATTGACGTCAACCGCGGTGCTGTTTTTGAACGTAGAGTTGCTGTCGGAGTTTTATTATAACGTTTATCTTCCCCCCTCCTTTTACCTATCCTCTCCATTTTCCTATTCTTACTAATTCAAAATAGTTCCCGAGAGAACTCGATAGCCGTCTCGGCCGAGGCCTAACACCGCAACAGATCGAAGACTTTGCGCGGGAGGATCCAAAAGTGAGGAAACATATTGATTTGCAACAGCGGAAGCTGTTGTTGGAGCTTGCGCTGAAGAAGATGGAGAGCTTGATGGCTTTGGAAAAAAGCAGGCACGCGGCAAGTGGAGAGGCGGGACGTGTGCCAGCGAGGTGGGGGGTATTTTCTAAGGAACTTAGTGGATAGATGTGTGAGAGTGGTGAATATTGGGAGTGGGAACTGGCGTTGAGGAATTTTCTTATTTTTAAATTTTATTTTTCTATATTCCCATGTTTTTTTTTTTGTTTTTTTTTTCTCTTTCACTATGAACTTGATAGGGAATCGAAGATATGTCATATGTACATTCCTGGAACCATTTTTTTTCCCCCCCTCACCCACGTCGTTGCGGCAGAGTTGTGACCTTTTTTCATTCTTTTCATTTTTTTTTTTTTTTGTCAGTCGGGTGAAAAGGTGGGTAGAGGCAGGAAATTCAATACTATTCTTTTCATTCTTTCTTTCTCTGGATTATTTGGGTTTGTATATGTCTTTTTTCTTTCTTTTTTCTTCTTTTGTATAACTGAGATGTATTTTGGGTTTTAATGGTGCGGTTTGTGCGGTAACTTTTTTTTTTTTTTTTTTTTTTTTTTTCATATTAAAATTTTTTTTTCTTGGAGACTACGCCCCGAGCCCTTCCAGGGTTAAAAACAATCTGATTCTACAAGATTTCTCTGCAGTAGGCAGGTTCTGCACAGAAAATTCTGCTACAGCAACAGCACAAAGCTAAAGAAAGAAGGGTTAAGTGTTGCCAAGGTTGGGACCCACCCCGAAATATTGCGCTATCTCCGAATTTCGAGATAGCGCCCCTTGTAAACAGCACTAAATAATTGAGGCAAACAAAGACTCTGACTGGTTGGTTTAAGTCAAGCTAATTTCACCCTTCTTCTCATAGTTAGGTGGTGGTTAGTAACTAAGCATTCACGGTACGTCATAAACAAAAAAAAAAAAATTTGAAGAGACGACCTTTAAGTTTCAGACTTTGCCACCGCCTAATCACGACACTATCCCCTAGTTTGATATCCCAAATTTCTGTGCAGAACCCGCCTAGTGCTACAGTTTTCATTTTTATGCTAACGATGGTTCTGAGTACTAAGATAAAAAAAAAAAAAAAAAAAAAAAAAAAAAAATTCTTTAGAAAAGCTAGAGCGTAAATTATTGTGGGAGGATTATAAGCTATCACTTGTCGTAATTTAGTAGTTCTGCTAACGCTGTGGTTGCTCAACACACTCCCACACAAGGCGGATGCAAAAATTACTCCCACAGTGTTCGCTGATCTGCTGCATATATCTGTCGCCTTGAGGAAAATGTAAATTGTGATTGTCCGTCCGGGAAGCAACTCAGCTGCTCTACGGGAGAAAGGCTTAACTCTCGCTTACGTTCTTGGGAGGACGTGAAAGCTCACGCGTTATTATTCTCTTCCACCTAGTGACCGATAGGAAATCAAAATCCTATTCTCTTCCACCTTTTTACCTTTCATTTGCTTTTTAAGCTTCTCCAAACCTCCTTCGGAGAAACAGAAGCTTGGGTCTCCTGCACGTCTTGCTCATCGGAAATTTACAGTGAAAGGCTGCAGATAGAAGATGAGGCAACATATTTTAGTGTCCTGCTGCTTATTTTTGGTGTTTCTTTTCTTTCCTTCCTTCTCTAGCAGCTATAGTGCCGGAACTCGTGCGTATGTAATACAGTCACATGATTCTTGGCAGATGTTTGGAACCAGTCTAGCCTAATTGAGACACAAGTGAAGTCGTAAAATCATGAAATATCAATCGGCTAGGCACACTAGTCAGTGTACGGACATTACATTGCCGATCATATGCTATTTTTAGGTGTGTAACATTTTCCTAAGCCCCATATAAAATTCCATTTCACGCGATCGCTTACAACGTAGGAATTTCAAATCATTTTGCAAATTTTCAATTGTAACTTTTTTTATTTAGACATCAAAGAATAAATTTACAGAAGCGATTCTTTTATCTCTCACTTTCCGCCATGTTGTGTTGTGAAATTATTCGTATTTACGCGTCGGTTGTGCCCTGGTTTCAGAGTTCCGGCACTGTACCACGACACCTACCCCAGAATACATCCCGTTCCCAATGAAAGTTTTTCAATCCCGTTGGCGGTGGCTGCGGCTAAAATCCTAAGCAGCCCAGGCACCACACTTGAGATTAATCAGTATTGGGGGGTTCACGATTCAAAAAGGACGTTCGTTTTTGTGTTCTTTTTGAAAAGAACCGAAAATGAACTTGGCGCTATGTAGCGGTCCTTTTTCGTTCCTTTTCAACGATTTTTCCATGTTCTTTTTCTTATTCTTTTTCGCTACGGAAAACTAAATTTTTAGTGTGGTTTGGTCATCGCGCATGTAGTTCTGTTGTAAACGTCTTGTAGTTAACTCTATCACGTCTTTCTTTTCATGAGCTTTTTGTCTGCCCCTCCCACAGCGAAAGCAACGCGCTCGCAGTGTCCCAACGTGGTAAGATCCTTGAAACCTGTGTGCAATCCTTACATGGTCTTCTTCTACTACGTTCAGCAGCTAGTGATGAAAACGATGTGAGCTTATTTGGTGAATTTGGGGGTTCCGGTTCCGATACCAACAAATCCACTTCCAATCCCAGCACCGATTCAAACAACAGTTCTTCGGATTCAGATTTTTCAATTGAGAAAGAACCTGGTAATTCGTATTATATGCTTGCGAGAAACATCACGTGTATCGCGGAGCATGTGCTTCATATTCGTCGGCTAAAAAGTGTTCCAGTGGCGAGCGAAGTCTTTACAGCTACCTCTTATACTTTATGGATTTAGATACCATGACTTAAAACTATTCTGTCGTAATCTAATAGTTGCTATAAGCACTTTTGGGGAACTTGTTCGCCTGCTTGAACCTGATACTGTATTCCAAGAGATGATTTTAGGGCAGCGAGGATCTGCTATAAGCTTTGTTTACTAGTGGCGTAAAACCAACCCAAAAGAGTAATGCTTCAATTACGAAAAGTTCATTTTAAGGAGCTCCCTTTTTTGTGTTCACGATTTAGCTTTCTTTTTGTGTTCCTTTTGAAAGTACATTTTCAAAAAGAACACGTTCTTTTTGAATCGTGAACTCCCCTAGTGTTGGGTGAGGAAATAGTACTGTTCATTAGGCTGAAGTGATTTCTACCGGGGTGGCAACTATTCTTCTTTGCTTCTGAAGGTGGCAATAACTGACCTCTTGCTCTTCTCCAGTGGCTGCTGAGATAGCCACCCTAGGATATATCCCATTCTCAATGATTGTAACCCAACCGGGAGCAACTGTGTCTGCCTCCTCTTCCACCAAGAGAACTACTCCGCTATTCACTATCTTCACCTCTATTACTACTAGTCTTGCAGCACCATTTACTACCATAACCACATTTGCCACTAACCAGAGCTCCTAACTTCCGCTTCTTACTATCAATCCTCATCTACTCTACAAGATACGCTTATGGGTATATACAACAGCCCTCCTAGCGATGGTTTAATCTCATGAAAGAGGATGCTAATATAGATAATTATGTTATTAACTAGAGAGCGTACCTGTACATGTACTCAAGTACATAAGCTTAAATTTCCTTTCAATAGTTTGTAGGAGACGATTAAAGAATTGTAGCGAAATACATACACACAGAGATCTTAGACTCCCTCGAATCACTAATGCTTGAGCGGGGCGTGTATAACCAACGAAGGTCAAGGACGTAGTCACAAGTATAGGAGCATCAGGATGTGCCTTCATCTAATAAGCGCCGTCAGGGTAACCTTCATACGGCAATACATACATGTGATGTACTAGTACACACAAAACTCTAATCAGTTGCATGTATCATCCGCTCTCCTTAAGAGTACTAGTACATATTAGACTCTGAACCCCTCATTTAGAATTACGTCATCGCAGGTTGCTGCTCGTCACACCATCTGCATTCTTGACCCCGCTCACCCTGCAGGGTACATGTCGGATGCTGCAGTCCCGCCTTTTTTTAATTTGGCTTATGTATTATGTACAAATACACTTTAGCACAAGATTCTTCAAAGAGATTTGGGAATTGGGGGGGCTAGCGATTGTCGTTAAATTCCTATTACTACGTGCATATACTTGACACGTGAAGATTAGTGAAGGATGGCTACTTTTTTTTTTTAAAGGTGAGAGGAATTGAGAACAATGAGATTGGATATGTAGATCTAATTGGTGTAGAAATTCGAAGAAAGACATGAGTTCACCTTGTGATCGTCAATGACCGAGAACGTTTCCTATCTAAGACAGACAATGAGTTACATGTGCACGTGTATACTATTTATCAAGTAAATACTCATTCCACTCCTCGCTACCCCCCGACGGAAGAAAACCGCTTGCATTACTAACTTCATGGCTTATGTACTGCGGCTGAAAAGTTATTGAATCATGTGAGCGGCGCACTAGCCGGTGGCGGAATAACCGGTGGCGCAAAAACCGGTTGGCGCAATAACCGGTAAGCGTACGTCACTTCAATACATCGTACTATACTCGACTACCTCGAAGACATTATGCCACGCACAAGTAGCAGCAAAGAAATTCCTTTAGCGATTCGGGGTGGAATCCTAGCCTTGCACCTGTTTACCAAAGGTTGGACCGATATCTCCTCGCACTTTTCCGTCGCTGAAAACACTATACTTGACATCTGCAAGGTACCTTGCAGGAGCGTGCTGCTAGTGATTCTGTTGAGGATCTCTTTTCCGCTCTTTGAAGACAAATCACGGTCTAGCCGTCCGTAGAAAATATTGGGGGGCTCGGGGGAATCCCAGATTCTCAGCGAATCAGCCCTTTTAGACGAAGAACACCAAGCGAGGCCCTTTCCAGAAATTTCGAACGAGGTAGCAGCAACGCTATAAATTCGCACAGTGGGCAATTCTTTTGCCTCCAGAGTAATCTTGCATTCTTTACGTAGATTTATATCGACTGGGCTAAGGTAAAGTTCAGATGGTTTGTGTTCACCGATGAAATGTGGCCGTATCGGCAAAATTTCACGCCCTAAAGGAGCAAACCCACATGATTTTTCTCGTCCCAAAGGAATTTCTTCTAGTGAAGGAGGTGGAATTAGGTTTATGTTATGGGGAGCAATTGCGTTTGGCTACCGTGGGCCATGTTACATGTGGGATGAAGAGACTCCCGAAGAACGGAGTGAATTCAACAGAATATTGAAGGAAGAAAATAAGAAACGTCATGAGCGTCAAGAGTTACGTCAGAAACGTGCTCAAATACCTGACGCAGAAGAATATAAGATTTGGGGGGAGATAAATCAAAATGTTGAGCAGCAGAATATTGCAGAGGGACGGACAGGGCGAAATAAGCGCAAGCGCTGTCGCCCTGAATGGGAGTTTAAAGAACCGCAATTTAAGCGGCATAGTAGGGGAGGAATTGACTGGTTGCGCTATAGAGAGCGTGTATGTCGTCCCCTCCTCTACCCTTATATTGAACATATGCAGCAGGAGCAGGATCATCCTTATTTTTTGGTGGAATATAATGCTCCTGCCCATAGTCAACTGTATCATCATGAGGATCGTGAGGAAAAAGGGAATTCAAAGACCAGGGTGGCCAGCAAAATCTCCAGATTCAAACAAAATTGAGCCACTATGGGATTATTTGCGAGATAGGTTTGAAGAGAAACGTTTTTTTGGGGCGGGTGAGCGGGCGAGGCGCGAGATAATGAAGGAGGAGTGGGAAAAAAATTCCTATGGAGTTGATTAATCGTCATTACCAAGACTTTAAAAATAAGTTGGAACTTGTTATTAGAAACAAGGGAAAATGGTTGATCATGTATATGTAGGTATTTTTGAATAATCGAGTCGCAAGTACTTACAATGTTGCATTATCGTTGTTCTTGTTCCTCGCTTTAGAAGTTACTGGTTATTGCGCCACCAGTTATTCCGCCACCGGTCACCCGCCACTCACGTGATTCAATAACTTTTCGGCTGCGTGAGTAGACTGACATTTCATATCCAGACGCGCGCACACAACCCCCCCTCCCCCAAAAAAAAAAAAAAAAAAAAAAAAAAAAAAAAAAAA
>JABYPW010002028.1:0-12663 GCA_016880775.1 Phymatotrichopsis omnivora | reverse complement strand
GTATTCTTCCACCTCTTTTCTTTTGGGGCACTATTGTCTCATATCCTTTTGCTTTCATCGGGTTTCCTTGGTGTAGGTATGGGTGTTGGATGGCTATGATCTGTGCTGGGGTTTTTTGGTTTTGCATGTAGTTGATGAACACTCTGTTGTTTCCTGCGCAGTTGAGTATGACCATTTTAAGGGTTTTTATGGTTCGTGGGATGCTTTTGGTCATCCCATTGTTGTTGCCTTGTGTTGTCATTTTATTCATTCTCCTGCGCTTCTCGTTGGACACGTTCCGCCCTGCGCTGTTGGATCATCTCTTGGAACTGTTGGAATTTTTCTTTTCTGGCAGGGCAATCTGGGAAATTTGCTGCGTGGTTGTTTTGACAATTGATGCACTTTGCAACCTCTCTCGCACAGTATTTCCCTAGTTTATGTTCTCTTTCTGGTCGTCTGGGGCACGGGGTCGAGTGTTTCTGGATTTCGCATGTATGGGGGTGGTTCCTAGTGTTATGTGCTTGTGCACAGATGGCGCACATTTGAGTTGGTTCTTGACATGCTGCTCTAGGGTGTCCTAGTCTCCAACACTTGTTGCACTGCGTGTACGGCATCGATGAGTGGAGCAGTTCGGTTTTCCTTCTTCGGTTGTACAACAATGTTCCTAGGGGAGTGTGAATCTTTTTGATTTCGGATGGTTGAGCTTCAACTATGATGGAGTAATAGGGCTTTTCTTGTCCATCTTTAGGTTTGACTAATCATGTGCTTGCAATCTGAACTCCCGTGGTGGCCAGGATCTGTCCTGACACTTCTTTATGGAGGTCGGTTCCTATTCCTGTGCCGGGGAGGGCGAACCTTGGAATGCCGTGGATCATGATGCCAGCTGTGACCGCTGCGAATTTGAGCATTTCGAATTGTGTTGTTAGGATTCCGCTTACTGCGTTCTGGATGATGATTGAGTATGGCTTGTAGAAGTCGGCGGTTATGTGTGGTGGGGTGTACATCGTGACAGTGCCCATTTCGTTGATCGTGATGGCTTCCAGCATTGCATCTTTGGGGGATAGTGCCGCTTCATCCCTGAGTTGTATTGTGAGTTGGTATGCTAGCCTTTCTGCTAGGATGGCTCGGTCCTTGATTTCTCCAGGCTCAGTCTTTTGGAGGTACATTCGTCGTGCTGCTCGTTGGTGCTTTTTCAGAAGTTGTTGTTGGCGTTCGGTGTTAATTTCGGTGCTGGTTTCTTTTTTCTTTTTATTTGTGTTAGTGGATGGGTTGGTTGGGCTTGCGTCCTGGTCCTTTGCTTTCTTTCCTTTGTCTCTTCCTTTTCCCATCTCTTTATTCTGTTCACTGTCTTGTTGTTTCGAACTTTGTGCGGCCTGTGCGTATGATCTGGACTGGACTGTGGCGGCCACACTCTGGGCTGCTTGCTGAGTTTGTTTTGTTCTTTTCTCCAATTCTTCTACTTGTCGACCAAGTTTGAGATTGGCATCTTGTAAGTTGATGAGGAATCTGGATTGATTGTCGATTTTGTTGCACAATGCAGTGAAAACATCAGCAATGAACATGCCGAGTAGTGCGGTTTTCGTGGGTTCTCCCATTAGACCTTGTTGCTTGCTTAATAGTTCTACAAAGGCTTGTGTTCAGATGGTGGACCCTGTGAGCTCCTCTAGCACCTGTAGTGGATTTTGGGTGATTTGGCTTGGGGCTGGGGTCTGGGAGGGCCCTGGGGCTGATTTTTTTGGTTTTCTAGGGGTGGCATCGACGTCCGTCATTTCTTTGTCTTTTCCTTTGAACTGTTCATCCATGGTGAGGAAATCTCCATCGCTGGTGTACTGCGCGGCTGGGGCATCCTCATCCTATGATCCGATATCCCTGCCTCTGAACGCATTTTCTGGGGCAAAGGTGGCTTGTGGATGTGGGGTGGTGGTACGCGAGGGTGTTGGGGATGCATGCTGACTAATATTATCAGGGTTTCTGAAGAGTGGTTGGGCGAGTTGACTTTGTGTTATTTGTGTAGGGGGAACCTGGGAGCGCCCCTCGATCTGCCACTCGTGTGCGGGCGGGATTTGGTACGGCTGGGCTGAGTTCTTGGGGATAGTATGATGGGTTGAGGTGTTCGACGGTGTTGGGGCCCTCGTGGGGGTGACTGGTTGTTACTGGGATGTAGACATATTTGTGACCGTGTAAGTGAGGCTAGGTCTTGCATGTTGTCATGATGTCTCCCACACTGGGTTTATTGACCAGGCTGTAACGGCACCAGAGCACACTACGGTGGTGATGCATGACCAGGAACCCGTCGGTACATGTCCAGGTAAGGATAGTCCCCTGTGGAGCAAGCTCTATCCGAGCGCCTATCCCCTGGGCAACAAGGCTAAGGTATTCTATGTCGTTGTCTTTGCCGAGCAGTTTTATGACGATGAAAAGTGATAAAAGAAGAGCGTAAAAGAGGAGTAGGAAAAGGTAGAATATAGGGGGGGGTTTGAAGAGTCTGAGAAGCCTGCCAAAGGAGTGTCCAGGGGGGGGGGGAAATTCATTTTTATTTTTATCTTTACGACCCCGCTAGGGGTCATCTAAAGAACCTCCGCTTGCAGCTATGTCAAGCTATGACGGAGGTAGAAGACAGCCGACCTATTGTCGGTAGCGCGTCCTACGGTTTAAAGATAAAATACACGGCTTTTTCCAGAATCCTCCTCGCTTACACGCAATAAACTAAGGAAGAGATGGGGCGGTAAGGAAAAGAATGGCAGGGGAAAGTAAAACTCAGAAAAAGAAAACGCGACCGGCACAAAAGCGACCGCCCAGTACGTCAACACAGCAGAAGAACTCTAAGCGACAAGGAAAAAGAAATGCCCAGGGAACCCCTTTCCCATCTCCAGCGAGGCGAACCTTACAACAACCGGAAGGAATCGAGGTAAAAGCGAGTAACACTAACCAAAGAGAAGGGAAAGAGAAAAGACAACAGAGATAATGGAAGCCAAACTCACACAACTCTTACACAAAGGGAACAACACCAGCAGAAAACTAGATGAAACACCGAGGGGCCCTAAGTCTCCATTCCCTTTTCTATTGCGGCACACAGGTTCTCCACTCTCTTGTTATTGTCAGCCAAGGCTTGCAAGTACACAGGGCAGAGGGGATCGTTGGCGGGGTGGGCGGCATCGCAATTGGCACACTTAAGTACCGTATGGTCGCATTGTTATCCGCGGCGTTTGTACTCTGTGTTGCCACAGAAATGCTTAAAGATGGCATGGGGTCCGGCGCAGATGCAGCAGCGGGGAGAGAATGTGCACTTCAGCTGATGATGACCAAAGCGGCAACAGCGGGAGCATTGGGTAGCCTTGGAGAAGGCGATGTAGGGATCAGTCCGACGGTTCTTGTTAAGGATGGTCAGGCCTTGAGAGATGCGATAATGGTTATTATTCACCACCACAGTGATGACAATGGAAGAGGCGGGTTTGCCGACGAGCTTGTCTTTCGAAGCGAGCCAGCGTGGGATTTGAGCGAGTATAACACCTTGGTTGAAAGTCTCAATTTCCTTGCGGATAAGTGACATGTGCTCGATGTCCGAGGTGTTGAGAACGGGGGTAGGCACGTTGTGCACAATGTATTTCTTGTGAAGGAAATTCCGGCGGAGGCCGGTGACAGTGGGGAAGAACTTGCGAACAGCCTCTTCGACGGTCGGCTTGTAGGCTAGTACCTGTTGGGCAGTGGTGTTCTCCATTACGGAGAGGAATATGTTGTTAGCTCCAGCTTTTCAGACGGAGCGAATTCGGCAGGCGGAAGGGGCTTTCTTGTCAACCAAGGCAGCATTGACGGTGTCCCGAACAGTGATGGGGTTGAATTCAGGGATTTCTCCCTCAAGGTTAACGATGATCTCTCTCTCCCTCTTGGTAGGGTACTTCGGGGTCGGAGGAGTGGTAGCAGTTGGGGTTGGCGTAGCCGTGGCTTTGCCTTTGTTCTTTTTCACTACCTGAGCCCAGGTGGTGTCGGTAGTGGGGGGCGCCACTTGTGGCACAGCAGGAGCGGGGGAGGCGAGGGAGGAAGAAATCTTCTTCACCGCTTTGGCAGTTTTCGACGTTTCCGACCGTAACTTTTTGATGGAATCAGAGAGTGCGAGGTCGATTTCTGTAGGGCCTGCCTTAGCCGAGGCTGTAGCAGTGGTGTTGCGGGTGGTGATGGCTTCGAGTTCGTCAAAGCGGGCTTCGAGGGACTGTTGGCCAGCGGCGATAGTGGTAACTGCCTCTTGAATCTTGCTCACAGAGGCGAGGAGGGACGGTACTGCACTAGAAAAGAACTCCAGCTGTTTTGACATAATATATGCCTTTGGCTCTGGCACGAGAGTGTGACCCTGGAGTGTCTTGTCTTGTAGCAGGCATCTGGCAATGGGTGATGACATGAACTGTTCGAACACATCGGAAATTGATTGCGCTTTGTCCCTTGCCTGCTGCGTGATTGGGGGCTGGGTAGGGGGTTGGGAAGACTGTGAATGTCGCGACATTGTCACGATGTTTGTCAGTGCGATATAGATACTAATAGCTGAGAACTAAAATGTAGGGGGTAGTTTGAAGGTGCGAAGAAGCCTGCCAAAGGAGTGTCCAGGCGGGGGGGGGGGAAATTCATTTTTATTTTATCTTTACGACCCCGCTAGGGGTCGTCTAAAGAACCTCCGCTTGTAGCTATGTCAAGCTATGATGGAGGTAGAAGACAGCCGACCTAATGTCGGTAGCGCAGTCTACGGATAGATAAAATACAGGTTTGTTCCCGAATCCTCCTCGCTTACATGCAATAAACTAAAGAAGAGACGGGGTGGGAAGAAAAGAACGGCGGGGGAAAGTAAACACTCATAAAAGAAATGTGACCGGCACCAAAGCGACCACCCAGTACATCAAGACAGCAGAAAGACTTTAAGCGAAGAGGAAAAAGAAAAGCCCAGGGAACCCCTTTCCCATCTCCAGCGAGGTGAACCTTACAACAACTGGAAGGGATCGAGGTAAAAGCAAAGAACACTAACCAAAGAAAAAGGAAAGAAAACAGACAAAGGAGAAAACAGAAGCCAAACTCACAAAACTCTTACACTCAAGGGAACAACACTAGCAAGAAAAAGATGAAACACCGAGGGGCCCTAAGTCTCCATTCCCTCTTCTATCACAGCACACAGGTTCTCCACTCGCTTATTATTCTCGGCCAAGGCTTTCAAATATTCGGGGCAGAGGGGATCGTTGGTGGGGTGGGCGGCATTGCAGTTGGCACACTTAAGTACCGTATGTTCGCATTGTCGTCCGCGGCATTTACACTCTGTATTGCCACAAGAGTGCTCGAAGATAGCGTGGGGTCCAGCGTAGATGCGGCAGCGGGGGGAGTATGTGCACTTCAGTTGGTGGTGGCCGAAGCGACAACAGATGGAGCATTGGGTGGCCTTCGAGAAGGCAATGTACGGGTCAGTCCGATGATTTTTGTTGAGGATGGTCAGACCTTGGGAGATGCGGTAATGGTTATTGTTCACCACCATGGTGATGACAATGGAGGAGGCGGGTTTGCCGATGAGCTTATCCTTTGAAGCGAGCCAGCATGGGGTTTGGGCGAGTACAACACCTTGGTTGAATGTCTCGATCTCCTTGCGGATGAGTGACATATGTTCGACATCAGAGGTGTTGAGGACTGGGGTTGGCACATTGTGCACAATATACTTCTTGTGCAAGAAGTTCCGGCGGAGACCAGTGGTGGTGGGGAAGAACTTGCAGACAGCTTCTTCGATGGTGGGCTTGTATGCAAGGACTTGTTGGGCAGTGGTATTCTCCATGACAGAGAGGAAAACGTTGGAGGCGCCGGCCTTCCTGACAGATCAGACACGGCAAGCGGATGGGGCTTTCTTGTCAACTAGCGCGGCGTTGACAGTGTCCCTGACAGCAATTGGGTTGAACTCGGGGACTTCTCCCTCAAGATTGACGATGATTTCTCTTTCCCTCTTGGTAGGGTACTTCGGGGTGGGAGGAGTAGTAGCAGTCGGGGTTAGCGTAGCCTGGGTTTTGCCTTTGCTTTTCTTCACTACCTGGGCCCAGGTGGTGTCAGTAGTGGGGGGTGCCACTTGTGGCGCAGTAGGGGAGGGGAGGCAAGAGAGGAAGAAATTTTCTTCACTGCCTTAGCTGTTTTCGATGTTTCCGACCGTAGCTTTTTGATTGAATCAGAAAGTGCGAGGTCGACTTCCGTGGGGCCTGCCGTAGCCGAAGCTATGGCAGTAGTGTTGCGGGTGGTGATGGCCTCAAGTTCATCGAAGCGGGCTTTGAGTGACGGTTGACCGGCGGCGATAGCAGTAACCGCTTCCTGGATTTTGTTGACCGAGGCCAGGAGAGATGGAAGGGTTTGGGTGTAAAACTGGAGGTCGCGGTACCTGATGTACAAGTCGCCGATGAGAGGCGCAGTGTGCATTGAGATAACGTCACCCCTTCCAGGTTCACTTTTGACAGCGGGAGAGATGCCGGACGCCTCGAATGAGGAGAACATTGATTTCATGGTGACGGCTTCGTCCCTTGCCTCTTGAGGGGGGGGGTTAAGGGAGGGGGTTTAGGGTCGCTTTGAAGTCCGCGACATTGTCACGATGTTTGTCGATGCGATATAGATACTAATAGCTGAGAACTAAAATGTAGGGGGTAGTTTGAAGGTGCGAAGAAGCCTGGCCAAAGGAGTGTCCAGGCGGGGGGTAATTCATTTTTATTCTTTATGGTCGTGTAAGCGACCATCTACAAAAGAACATCCTCGTACAGGTATGGAAAGCTATGAAGTAATAAGAAAACATCTCCTCCGAAAAACACAGAAAAGTAGCGCAATAACAGACTAATATAAGTGGAAAAGAGTCCGCAAAGTCAAATCCAAATCACCGTAAGAAGGGGCAACCTCCTCCGCAAGAAAATCCGACACATCCGACAAACTACTAGAGGGACTAAGGAAAGTAGAGGGGGGGGTAGCTGATCCGTCAGCTGGAGCTACCTCCGTGAAAGGTTTCCAATCTAAAAAACATCTATATGGCCCTCACATAGAACACAGGCTAGGCGGTACTGGCGACGGGGTACAAGATGGGGGTCTATTAGGCACAGATCGAACAGGTATGGCCACTTGGTATTCATATGTGTGGGTCCTCGTTGGTATCCCGGTCTTCGTTTTCGATATATAAGTCGCTATCTGTTTCGTTTCTTCTTCGGAGCGGAACATGGCTTCCAGGTCACGGGGTTTGGGTATGTACTTTTCGTGTGCTTCTGTCCTTGCTGGGCATTCCAGGATCGCATGTTGAATAGTTTTGTAGTATTGGTGGCAGTGTGTGCAGAGGTGATCGTTGTGTCCCCATGAGGTGTACGCAGAGAGATGCGACTTTCGGGACCTCATTTAGAATATTCAGCTTGCTATTTCGATCGGTAATCTGAAGATTTGGTTTTCGCCAAGGGACACTTCTTCCTCGTCTCTTGATTTTTCTGCTGTTGTTGTTTTCCACCATTCAATTAGTTTTTCTTTTTTTTTTCCCTCCAGGGTTTCTATGTGGTATAAGGAAGGGGTGTCCTCGCCTGCTTTGATGACTCCATGGAATCGCATTCTAGTTTCCAGGTACGGGAGGATGCTGCGTAGGATTTTGTCGACATGGACTGGTGGGGAGCTTCTGGGTTTGTGTATGTTGGGGGCGTTCCACTTTTGGACGTATAGGCCTTTCTTTTTTCCTCTGACCGTTCTCCTTTTCAGATAGCTGCGGTAGGTATCCTTTGGGTTTCTTGCTGCGAGGGCTGGATATATGTCCGGTAGTATTGATGCGATCGGGTGTTCCGGGTCCGTGACGGTCGATACCCTTAGGACGTATTTTTCCCTTAGGTACTTGATCCAAGTTTCATGTGGGGGTATTTTTGCCTGGGCTAGTATCTGGTACATGTTGGTGTGGCGGAAGTGTCCGGTTACCCATCTTGCCATTTTACTGAACTGGGTGTTGAGGAGTTTGATTGTCGTTTGGTCTGGTTCGAAGACAGTTGCCCCATACGTCATTTGTGGTATTAGCATTCCCATTACAAGGTGTCTTCGGTTATGCGGGGTGAGCCCTTTGTACTTTGTGTTGTCCCTTCTGATAAGCACGAACTGTTTCATTGCGTGTGCGATGCGGATTTCGTAGTGGGCGCGCGGGGTTCGCTTAGTGGACGCGAAATATCCTAAGTACCGCGCTATCCTCTTGGGCGTTATCTGCACTCCTCCTATTTCTACCAGCTGTTTTTCGTCTTCTGGTGTGCTTTCATGATGTACCTCCCAGTGTATTAGGTCTGTCTTAGGTGCAGAGAACTTTATTTTCATCGGTCTTGCCTTGGTTTCTAGTCGCTCAAACTCATTCCGGATTTTGCCGTTATTCTCTTTTCTATCTTTAGAATAGACTGTGACCGCAAAATCATCTATGAAGGATCCCCTGCTTTGTGGTTCTTCACACTCATGTAGCGGGGCGACGTATATGACGAATAGTAGTGGGGAGATTGGTGAGCCTTGCGGGGTTCCAGATTTTACGTGGTGTAGGGTTTCTGTTGCTCCTGGGAAGACCATCTGCATGGTTCTATTGCTCATGAATGACAGTATCTAGTTGGTGAGATATTCTGGGGTGTTCCCGTTTTCAAGTCTTTTTTTGAGTTTGGCTTATTCCATGTTGTCAAAGGCTCCCATGATATCGAAGAAACCCGTGCTCACTTTGAATCCTGCTTTCTGAAGGCAATCTACTTCGTAGAAGAGCTGATTTGCTGTGTCTGCCGTGCCTCTTTATTTTATGGCTCCGTATTGGTATGGCGATATCATTTTGTTTTGTACTGCGTAGGCGTACAGTCTGTCATGGGCGACTTTTTCGACTATTTTTGAGAGTGTGTTGAGTAGGGCTATGACTCTGTAGGATTTGACCGGTCCATAGTCCTCTTTGCCTGGCTTCGGTATGAGCACACCCAGCGCTTCTTTGAGATTTTCTGGGTGGTATCTGTGGCCAAGTATTTCGTTGACAATTCCTTTGATAATGTGCGGCGCTCCTTTCGCTACCTGCTTCCAGACTGGGTAAGGGATGGTGTCCTTTCCTGGGGCTGTGTTCCTGGTTTTCTTAAGGGCTTCCTGAACCTCATTTTCTGTTACCTCTGGCATCTCAGGGTGCCATATTGGTTTGGGAGGGTCTGGCTGTGGTTTGTGGGGGAAATGTTGTTTTATCAGTTGCGCTTCGTACTGTTCTGCTGTTCCTGCTGTGATTGCTGGTTTATGATCTCTTGAGGTTTTCATTCTTACTGACTTGTAGTTCCAGAGGTCCTGGTCGCTTGCGTTCTCCACCCACTGGTTCCAGTATCGGTCTTTGGCAGCCTAGATTAATTGGAAGTACTTGTTTCGAGCCATGTTCCGGTTTTCTCTGGTTGTTCTTCCACGCTTGTATTTCCACGCTTCTCACTTCAATACCTTCCGTTCGATTGCAATTTTGGTGTTCCACCATGGCTTGGAGTATTTTGTGACATTTTTCTTCGGTACTGCATCGTATAATGTTTTCGCAACTTGGTGTATTGTTTTTTGGATCCAGTGCTGGAAGTCTCCTTGTTGATCCCATTCCGTTACAATTCCTTCCAGTTGATGATATACTGGATCCACATTATCTTTATCATAGGTAGGAAAGAGCTTCCAGTTTGGTGCCAGTTTTTCCTGCTCAGTGTCTTGTAGGTGAAGCTCGATTGTTACTGGGAAATGGTCGCTTCCTACATCTCTTCCTACCGATGGCGGAGTGAGCCGTCCATATGTGTTTGTGCTCGCAAATATGAAATCGATTACTCCGTCTTGTCTTCCTCTTAGGTCCTGTCTGGTGGTCTCTCCTGGTATGTTGGTGCAGACATGTCCCATGTTGGTTGCTGTTTCCAGTAGCCTTTGTCCGTCCTGAAGTTCGTACCACATATATGCTCTAAACGGGCTCCAGTCCGGGTGATGTGTGTTGAAGTCTCCAAGTATAATCCTGTGGCCTGTGTGTTCACGGAATACATGTGTTATGATTTCTGTTCGATCTGTGCCTTTCGGGTGTATGTAAACTGCAAAAAAGGAAAAAGAAAAAGAAAAACTCTTCGACTTGAAACTCAGTGCCACCACATCTGGGTCCTGAATCCCGGGTATAGGAAAGAAAGAAAAACACTCTGCTATCCACTTCTCAACATATACAACTGTTCCATACTGTATTCTTCCGTCTCTTTTCTTTTGGGGCACTACTGTTTCGTATCCTTTTGCTTTCATCAGGTTTCCTTGGTGTAGGTATGGGTGTTGGATGGCTATGATTTGTGCTGGGGTTTTTTGGTTTTGTATGTAGTTGATAAATACTCTATTGTTTCCTGCGCAGTTGAGTGTTACCATTTTGAGGGTTTTTGTGGTCCGTGGGATACTTTTAGTTATCCCGTTGTTGTTGCCTTGTGTGGTCATTTTATTCGTTCTCCTGCGCTTCTCGTTGCAGACATTCCACCCTGCGCTGTTGGATCATCTCTTGGAATTGTTGGAATTTTTCTTTTCTGGTGGGGCAATCTGGGAAATTTGCTGCGTGGTTGTTTTGGCAATTGATGCACTTTGCAATCTCTCTCGCACAGTATCTCCCTAGTTTATGTTCTCTTTCTGGTCGTCCGGGGCACGGGGTCGAATGTTTCTGGGTTTCGCATGTATGGGGGTGATTTCTGGTGTCGTGTGCCTGCGCACAGATGGCGCACATTTGAGTTGGTTCTTGGCATGCTGCCCTATGGTGTCCTAATCTCCAACATTTGTTGCATTGCATGTACGGCGTCGATGAGTGGAGCAGTTCAGTTTTTCTTCTTCGGTTGTACAACAATGTTCCCTAGGGCGTGTGGATCTTTTTGATTTCTGATGGATGGGCTTCGACTATAATGGAGCAGTAGGGCTTTTCTTGTCCATCTTTAGGTTTGACTAATCTTGTGCTTGCAATCTGAACTCCCGTGGTGGCCAGGATTTGTCCTGATACTTCTTCATGGAGGTCCGTTCCGAGTCCTGTGCCTGGGAGGGCGAATCTTGGAATGCCATAGATCATGATGCCAGCTGTGACTGGTGCGAACTTTAGCGTTTCGAATTGTGTCGTTAGGATTCCCCTTACTGCATTCTGAATGATGATCGAGTATGGTTTGTAGAAGTCGGCGGTCAGGTGTAGTGGGGTGTACATTGTGACGGTGCCCATTTCATTGATCGTGATGGCTTCCAGCATCGCATCTTTAGGGGATAATGCCGCTTCATCTCTGAGCCTTATTGCGAGTTGGTATGCTAGCCTTTCTGCTATGATGGCTCGGTCTTTGATTTCTCCAGGTTCAGTCTTTTGGAGGTACATTCGTCGTTCTGCTCGTTGGTGCTTTTTCGGGAGTTGTTGTTGGCGTTCGGTGTTGGTGTTGGCGATGGTTTCTTTTTTCCTTTTATTAGTGTTAGTTGATGGGTCGTCTGGGCTTGCCTCCTGGCTTTTTTCTTTCTTTCCTTTGCTTCTTCCTTTTCCCATCTCCTTGTTCTGTTCACTGTCTTGTTGCTTCGAACTTTGTGTGGCCTGTGCATATGATCTGGATTGGACTGTGGCGGCCGCGCTCTGGGCTGCTTGTTGGGTTTGTTTCGTTCTTTTTTCCAATTCTTCCACTTGTCGTCCAAGTTTGAGGTTGGCATCTTGTAGCTTGATGAGGAAACTAGATTGGTTGTCGATTTTATTGCACAATGCAGTGAACACATCGGCGATGAACATACCGAGTAGTGCAGTCTTCGTGGGTTCTCCTGTTAGACCTTGTTGTTCGCTTAGTAGTTCCACGAAGGCTTGTGTTCTGATGGTGGACCCTGTGAGTTCCTCTAGCGCTTGTAGTGGATTTTCGGTGATTTGGCTTGGGGCTGGGGTCTGGGAGGGCCCTGGGGCTGATTTCTTTGGTTTTCTGGGGGTGGCGTCGACGTCCGTCATTTCTTTGTCTTTTCCTTTGAATTGTTCGTCCGTGGTGAGGAAATCTCCGTCGCTGGTGTACTGTGCGGCTGGGGCATCCTCGTCCCATGTTCCGATATCCCTGCCTCCAAACGCGCTTTCTGGGGCAAAGGTGGCTTGTGGGTGTGAGGTGGTAGTACGCGAAGGCGTTGGGGATGCATGTTGACTAATATTGGCGGGGTTTCTGAAGAGCGGTTGAGCGACTTGACTTTGTGTTACCTGTGTTGGGGGAACTTGGGAGCGCCCCTCGATCTGCCACTCGTGCGCGGGCGGGATTTGGTATGGCTGGGCTGAGTTCTTAGGGATAGTATAATGGGTTGAGGTATTCGATGGCGTTGGGGCCCTTGTGGGGGTGACCGGTTGTTGCTGGGATGTAGACATATTTGCGACCGTGTAAGCGAGGCTACGTCTTGCACGTTGTCACGATGTCTCCCACACTGGGTCTATTGATCAGGCTATAACGGCACCAGAGCACACTACGGTGGTGATGCGCGACCAGGAACCCGTCAGTACGTGCCTAGGTAAGGATAGTCCCCTGTGGAGCAAGCTCTATCCGAGCGCCTATCCCCTCGGCAACGAGGCTAAGGTATTCTAGGTCATTGTTTTTGCCGAGCAGTTTTTATGACGATGAAAAGTGATAAAAGAAGAGCGTAAAACAGGAGTAGGAAGAGGTAGAATGTAGGGGGGGGTTTGCCCAAAGGAGTGTCCAGGGGGGGGGGGGGGGGGGG
>JABYPW010002027.1:0-12663 GCA_016880775.1 Phymatotrichopsis omnivora | reverse complement strand
GGGAAATACATTGAAATGAACATTCTTCCTTGGCCGCATTGCAAGTAAAAGTAACTTGTGGTTGCCTCTTCAACATTTCCAGAATCTTTCGGTCTGTCCGAAAGTAGTTAATTAAATTATTTTCTTGAATGCATAAACCATTACCCGCTGCTGAACTCGAGGGAAGCCTTACTAGTAACATCGCACATCTGGTAATTTTCCTTGATCACAATTCCTTGTTTATAGCAAACTCCATCAGTGCCCTGGGGCATAAGTCTATTGCAAGCATCGTCCGTCTGACAAACTAACCGATAATGTCAGCCAAGCGATAATTAATGATCCTATATGCCAAAATTCCTCACCATTGCAATTAATTCCTCCCCAGCCATCTTCACACTCGCATTGTCCACCTTTCTCCTGGGCAGGTCGATGATTTCCAGCAGCTAATGATCCACAAACTATTTACCCACCGTCGTCAGCGGAAAAGCCTTAAATACAGCCCAGGGCGTCGATCTGAACATACGTGGCTGGAGACAGTCGTCGCCCCCGAATCCTGGAGGACACTCGCATTTCCCATCGTTCGAGCTACATTCCGCATACTGTGTGCAATGGAACGCTGGTAACAAGCAATTAAAACTATCACCACCCGTCAGCCCACCCTCAACGCGTTAAATCTCCATTCTCCACGAATTTTAGCTCCTCAAACTCGGGATTCGTGTACACAAATAATAAAAAAAAAACATACCAAGGAGGACATTCGGCCGGCCTAGCACCTAAACTCCACTCATACTGAGCTTTCAGCAGGTCCTGGTCGGCAACAAACGATCTGTTGCGGAAAGCAGCTGTTATCGAAGCCGTTACCAGGAGCGTTCCGCCGATGTAGCGAAACATCTGTGGTTGCGTTCAGTTTGGCGCAGAAGCTGTGGTGATGCCGATGCCGAGACTAGGTGACGACAACAGTGGGGATTGTGCAACGCAAGGTGCTCCAGAGCTGTAGCTTCCGTGCAGACGAGACGCGAACGTTGTTTATTGGGATGGGGAGGAAAGGAAAGGAAGAAAAGAGGGAGGGAGGGAAGGAGGGAAGCGAAGATTGATAAGAAAGCGAAGCGAGATGGGAGTGAACGGTGTGGAGAGAAGGACGCAGCTCCCGGCGTAGGCGTGGGTGGAGAAAGAAGGAGGCTGTGGAGCAGGCGGGCACAGGAACCGGGGAAGTCGCACCACACGAGATAGCCTAAAAGTTGCGTGTATCTAGGTGGTCTTTCTACATGTAAAGGCTCGATCAGCGGCGGTAGTGGTGGTGGTAGTGGTGGTGATAGTGGTGGTGATGCATATCCTACCTGCTGTCCAGGGAGCTGTATGTAACTGCTAATGCTCTGCTCTGCTGCTATGTATCATGCAATTGCTGGTCCTTGTCGCGTGGAGTACTAGTACTAGTACTCCACATGTATACCAACGCTTTGTGGCTTACGCTTCACCGAACTCTAGAGCACACACTTCCTACCCACACATGTTTCATCGCTACACCACACCCAAACTCCCTCCGACAGGCACCTCCGCAAGCGTTGAGGACACAATCAGCGCTCAGAGATGCAACATGCCCCCCATGCCCCCTTACCCTAACAAGTCCAGATCGTCCAGCGCCTGCTGATCTTGCAGCCGTCGCTTTACCTAATAAGGCCATTACCCTAGCCCTTCTTTGCAGCCGAGATCTTCTGTGTGTGGAGGGAAAAGGGATATGTAGAGCTGTGCTTTGGTTCCAGTACAGTACATACGTACATTACATGTACATTAGAAAGCTGGGGTTCCAAGAAGTATTTTGCACTAATGTATGTAGCGATATGCCTATGCCGAGTTTTGCTGCTACATACATTATGTGGAGTGCTAATGTGCTGCCATACTATACAAGCTAGCCTTGCAGGCCTTCGGCATATTCGATGCAACGGGTTTGCGGGAGTGGTGACGTGTTTGGTAGCAATCTGCTGGTCTGCGACTCTGTAGCGGCTCCAAGCGGTGTAATGACCGGTGAGAGCCGTGACAACGAATGTGCACGTGACAATAAGTGGAAAGCAAAAACCATAAAACAATGTTCCTAAAGGCTTCGAGTACACACAATGCAGCTTGGTTTACAAAAACAATGGTTTTAAACCATGTCGTCTGCTGCTAGTACATACGGTTATATTTTATCTTGATTTCCATAGCGATCAATAGCGGAATTAGTAGAAATCGTGCACAGAATGCCATGAATTGCGAGGGATGTTATCAAGTAATGCACAATGGATTATTTTTTATTTGCTAGATTACCAAATGTTTTAAACATTCATTGCTGGCGAAATTTTTCTGTCTCTGAGGGGCTATTCTCAGGATAAATAGATGTTTGCACATTTCTCATACTTCTCAACATTAACTCTTCGCTATTACTCTCATTGAGAACCAAATCACCAATTGCTAATTTAACATTTAGCAACCTTTCCCTCTTTTTTCATCCTTACCCATCCTAAGAGGTAGCTTCTCTAAACTTTACAACTGGCATGCAAATATAAGTTGTGAGGATATCTTTCATGGTTAAGGTTATGAGAGAGGGTTGTGCACGAATTCATCGCGGAGGGAGAGGTTATACTGCAGGCATATACGGGTAAATGTCATATGAGATCGGGGTTTGGTTTAACTCTATAGAAGGAGGGAGATGTATAGCGCAAGAACACTCTTCAAGTTGAAGGAGTTATTCGATGGGATAGGGTGGTGGTTGGGGCCTGGTAATTGGATCTTTGTTCCCTGACATCGCAATGGAGATGGCCCACCCTACCATTGATATCTCACCTCTTTAGGCCCTCCAAATAATCAAAACTTCAGGCACGAGAAACACTCATGAGTAAACTTGTTGGAACTGATTCCAAGAAATCTACAAAATTCAATTTTGCTTCCCGCCAAGGAAGCACACACCCACTCGCCCCGCAAACAAAGAAAAAAAAAATATTTTTCTTCCATCAAGAGACCGGTTGAAGAAGCCATAAGTGCATTGTTAGCGAATATGTTGAGGTTCAAAAAGGCCGGCCACCCCAATTCCGTCCCTGAGGATGGGTGCACGGAATCACGTGATGATTTGCAAATGATGGAAGATGCCCCACACAAAGGCGTTCAACATGGACCAATAACCGAGAAGGCACCGAGTTGCAATGCTTGAGTATGTGCTCGATGGCCCGCGGAGTTGCGTGTGGTAAATGAGGGATGGAATGCACAGGGCATGGATTCTGGAGGGACAAAAGCGTCTCTGGTCTGCGCCGCGAAAACGATAAACGATAAACGAAAAAGCCATTAATATTTTTCTTTTAATGTTAATCAATCACCTGCTAACCAACATAGTGCAGGCTAGCAATAGTTTCTATCTTCACAGTGCGCCATCCCCCGCCCCCGTCTACCGGCCGGAATTGACAACTTTTCCCACTACAACGATCCCGCTGTTAATTGCTCTGGATTTGCGTCATTTTTCCAATCACCAAAACTAGTTTCTGGGCAGTTTTGTCTGCATCCGATTCCGTGTACTACCTGCGCCCTATTATAAAGCTGTGCCTCCCCCCCGCCCCCCCACAATCAATTGCAATGAAACGTTTCCTCCAGCCTTTGAATTTTGCTTTCCGCTCTCGATTCCAGAGTCCAGTGTCCTTTCGGATTGCTAAAGTGGCAGCTATGCCTTTTTCTACGCACAGCGTTCCTTCCGTAATCTTCCTTTCCCATTTTTTCTGTGCTGCTGAGTTTAATCTGCGGGATAATGTAAAAGGATAATGCTAAGAATTGGGGAAAAAAACAGCTCAAAGACCCCTCCCTCCTCCGCACAAATTCCTACATAGACGGCAAATGGGTCTCCGCTATCTCTTCCCAAACCTTCGCCGTCAACGACCCCGCCTCGGGAACTCACATCGCGGACGTCCCTGAACTCTCAGTCGACGAAGTTAAAGTTGCCATCAATGTTGCCGCAAATGCCTTCAAGACTTTCCGCACCACAACCGCCCGCGAGCGATCTCGGATGCTCAGAAAATGGTACGAATTGGTGATCGAAAATGCAGAAGATTTGGCTACTCTTATCACTTGGGAAAATGGAAAGCCTTTAGCAGATGCGAGGGGAGAGGTGGCCTATGCTGCGGGGTTCTTCGAATGGTTTGCGGAGGAGGCGCCTAGGATCTATGGTGATTCTATCCCGGCTACTATCAAGGGGAATCGGGTCGTGTCTGTGAGGCAGCCAGTGGGAGTTTGTGGAATGATAACACCGTATGTTCCCCTTCACTATATCTTCAAAAACTCTAATTGACATTATTTAATAAAGATGGAACTTCCCCGCCGCTATGATAACTCGTAAAATCGGCCCCGCGCTCGCTGCTGGCTGTACCGTCGTCTCCAAATGTCCCGCTGAAACCCCTCTCACCCCTCTCGCTCTCGCCGAGCTCTCTCAGCGTGCTGGGATTCCCCCAGGCGTCGTCAACTTTGTCACTGCCTCCACCAACACCGCTTCCATCGGTGAAGAACTCTGCACAAACCCCATCGTCAAGAAAATTTCTTTCACAGGCTCCACCGCTGTCGGAAAGCTGCTTATGACACAATGTTCCTCGACTTTGAAGAAACTATCGCTTGAGTTGGGAGGAAACGCACCTTTTATTGTCTTTGATGACGCAGATGTCGATAAGGCGGTGGAGGGGGCGATCGCTAGCAAGTTCAGGAGCTCGGGGCAGACTTGTGTTTGTGCCAACAGAATCTACGTTCAATCTGGCATCTACAATATCTTTGCCGAAAAGTTCGCCGCCAAGGTAGCTTCTTTCAAGGTGGGGCCCGGCTTCAGCCCCGGGGTAACTCACGGCCCCCTCATCCACTCTAGAGCAGTGGGGAAAGTCCATGAGCATGTTGAGGATGCAAGAGCCAAGGGGGCGAACGTTGTGGCTGGGGGAAAACATTTGGAGGAGTTGGGAGTGAACTTTTACGCTCCGACTGTGATTACGGGTATGACGAAGGAGATGAGGGTTCATAAGGAGGAGACATTTGGGCCTGTTGCCGGCTTGTTTAAGTTTGAGACTGAGAGAGAGGTTGTAGAGTTAGCGAACAAGGCGGAGGTGGGGTTGGCGGGGTATTTTTTTAGTGGCGATGTGATGAGGGCTTGGAGGGTTGCGGAGGCGCTGGAAGGTTTGTTTCTTACTCTTCTTTTTTTCGCTGCTTTTTTTCTATCGCAAAAGGAATTTTACTGATGAATTGGTAGTGGGAATGGTCGGTGTGAACACCGGAATCATTTCAGATGTTGCAGCGCCATTTGGAGGGGTTAAGGAAAGTGGGTTTGGGCGTGAGGGAAGTAAATATGGAGTTGATGAATACACGGTTATCAAGTCTATTACTTTTGGCGGAGTTGGTGAGTTGCAGGGTTAGGCTTTTGTGGTGTAGGTAGTGGATAGTGTGCAGAGTATTAGCAGTTACTCGCCTATTTACTTTGCGTTGTATCTGGTTGGCTATTTGGATTGGGGGTAATGCCTCCGGATAGTTTGTAATCTGCGCTTTCTTTGGTACTCTACGACGCAAATGAATTACTGTCGATTACTTAAGTTGATTAGTTTGAGTGACGGAGATTTTTGCTGGACATGAAATATCCTTAGATTTCTGAGGATAGTCATCGTAACACTTGAAAAATTGAAGAGGTGTGGAGGCTACGCCATGGGAGCCTCTAGGGTCTATATTTCCTACTAACTTCACTATTGATATTCCCCGCCGCCTATCCAGTCGCGGAAAACTCATAGGACATAAATGTGAGATTACGTCCGAAGCTCTAGCCTCAGCTGCAGGAGTTCGTATGCGGACAATATGCGTAAATGCTTGTATAATGAGGCAATTCGTTACAAAATAAGAAAGAGAGAAGGATAAAGAAAGAATGAAAGAAAAGATCCAGAAATGAAATCATCATAATATACATCCAACCGCATCCAACGTCGATCCAACCCAAGCTAAACCCCTTAAAAAAAAAAAAATTGACACCATTTTTCCGTCATAACACCCGAAAAGAAAAAAAAAGCCACTCTACTAACGTCATGCACACTCATATATAGCTGATATTCCGGCCCATTCTCGAACCCTGATAACCGGCTCACGTGCAAACTAGTGGCTTAGGCCAATGGGAAATCGAGACGTTCCGAATCGTCTCGTCTAGGTGCAAGATATATCGGCGATTTGCAATTTTATACTTATTTATTTATTTATTTAAAAAAAAAGGTGGCCTACTCGTATACAGTGTATAGAGTTGCCATTAATATTATTAATCCACTAGCTGTACGCTTCGGAGTGCATAAGTATCTTCTGAATACTGATTCGTGGAGATTCCGGACAGATAATAGCCTGTGGCCAATTGATATACTGCCCACATCTGTATGCCTTATCCACAGAAAAGATAACTGTACAGAGTGAAGCCGCTATAAGTGTAAGCAGCAAACAAACGAGGACTTTTTTTACTTGGGGTTATGGACATGAAAATATTGGTATGATGTTTGCAACGCTAAACCGAAGGCTAACTCTTCAATAGAGCTAGTTAACATACTATGCCTAACAAAAAAAAAAAAAAAGATCAACTACCGATCCCAAGCCCCCGCAAGTCCCGGAAAAGACAATGCGTTGCGGGCTCCACAAAATCCTGGGCTCGTTCCAGAAGCAGAAACTGAATTGACGCCAGACGATCAACGTGAACAAAGACCACATTCTTATTGGTTCTGACGGAGGGCTGAGCCTGCCAAGATCTCCGGTGATTTTAGCGCCTCTTTAGACTGCACTAAATATATTACATGTAGCTGTATTTTCGTTAATATTCAGATGATTTCAAAATAAACTAAATTGTAAATGTAGAGTATATTTACACTACTGTTGGAAAAAAAAAAAAAAAAAAAATGAGCCGACTTCTAAATATTCTAGCTATGCGTTGGCTACATGCAGATACAAGTGCAGGTGTGATATAATGTTCGCTTTTGTCCTCTCATCAAGAACTATCACTTTGGTCCAACATAAACTCTCTTCTTAATTTTTTACTTTTCTCGGTTTCTAGCAAAAATCGCTATAGCCCGTGTAAAATTACTAACAGACTTGAGCTAATAACCTCAAAAAAAAAAAAAAAAAAAAAAAAAATAGAAGAAAAACACTCCTTTCTCTGTTGAATACCGACCTACTTACCAATTTCAACACGTAAAATGGCAATGGAGAATGTTAGCCGAGAGCCGCCCAGTGTGTCTCATTACCTGTAAAGATACCGTCAAACCCAACGGCGGGCATATATTTTGTTAACCCTGTATAAGCCGCTGGTTGCAGGAGAAATTCTCCCTCTCTCAGACTAAGCAGTTTCTAAGCACCATTTCGAAATCTTTTGCAAACTATTTAACTGGCGCCGGGATCTGCAGGCTTTGCAAAGTCTTCCGCTATTACGATGCGTTGCCAGGATCTAGGAAGGTTAGGTTCTAAAAGTACTTTTTCTCGTTCTACCTTCAAGATGCGCGGAGGGATACGGAATTCCCAAGACCCGATACACACAGCTGTCAAAGATGATCGAGAGGGTTTCACGGCAGAGGTTTTAACATTCGATTTATCGGCCTGTCTAAGCGGATCTGAAAAGATTAAATGTCAATTACCCTACATGCCATCAAGTAGTGAGAACAGCTGTGCTGGCTATGCGTACGAAGGTAAGCAATCTCAACCTCATTCTCACCCCCACACACACACAAACACATACAATTATTTTCTTCATTTTAATATATATATTCATTATTAAAAACTCCAAAGATAATATAGCTAATGTTCACAGTTCAAAAATAAGGTGGCGGAAGTGATCGAAGACCTTGACAAGTTCAGATCTCCCTTAGAATCTATCCAGGTGCGGTATCTGTTCATGTTCGATGTTTGGCGTCAATTTCAATTTCGACTTCCGCATCGGGTTGAGCAATTTGTAAAATCTTTCACCGATAATCTCTTTCGAGTCTTGCACACTTTCGAGGACGTTGCAAACCGTTCCGAATAATAAATACATGTTGCCATTTAATTTTTATAGAACTTGCTTACTTCTTTTTTTTGTGCATCCGATGTAACTACAACATAGACATTAAGTGATTTACATGGGAAGGCTTCCAATTACTGCCACGCTAGCAAAGAGTTGGATTCTTTGATCAGACACAAAAGTCCTACGATCACCAGAATCTTCCTGTATGAATGCACCTCAATTCTATCTTCTCTTGATTTCTTCTCGACCAAACGCGCTACTGTGACTCTAAACGCCATTGATTTATTCAACGGTAACATTGCGAGTGATAATTCATAAAGAAACAATGTTGCGTTCCTGGTCAAGAGAAAAATGTAGGACTTATAGGTGAGCGGAATGAAAGAAGCAGATAGAAAAAGGAAATTTGAAAAGAATGTCCATAAATTTCCTGGCTGCGGCGATGCTGAAGAGATGTGGTGGCGGAGGGTAACGGTGTGGGGAAGTAGTAGTACAACTTGAGCCCTGGGAGTTGGACTCGGATAGAGACCATATTTTGATAAATTTTACGTAATGAAACAAAAGGAAGTTAGGATTAGAGATGAAAAGAAAGATTTTATGGTTGATATAGACAAATTCTCGAGGACGCAGTAGGGGACACTAAACTGAGTCATCCAGAAATACCTCCGAGTGATGTCTCGCGATCACAGGGCAGGCGGATATGGTACTAGGTAGCGAATTTTGCCGTGAAATAGTACTGTATGCGGCCCACAAACGAGATGTGACACACAAGCGGGATACCCTGACTTGAAAAAAGAAAATCTGGCTAACCGGTACAAATACACATCCTATTTTCCTGTAAATATACATCCTACCCAATATGACTATGTAGAACCATTTTTGATGTCTATTCTTTGATATAATAATGCCCCGACGGCTATATTTTCTGCTCAATGTAGTATTGTCCCTATAAACACCCACTATTGTTTCAAGAATAATAAAACTGTATACTTGCATGACCATGTCCTGGTCAATTCATTTATCATTATAAACTATAATATAATTTATATTTACATTTTGATGTTAATTGGCAATGTTATCATGGGGAAATAAATTTACATATGCCTGTTTCAATTGTTCCCAATTTCATATAGCCACTTCTAAAAATCAACAATCGTGCTGCAGGTCTAGAATTTCAAACGATCATTCTCTAGTCTATGCGTATTTAAAAAACAAAATAATTTCATTTTATCGACATTGGAAGGCTTATTTTCAATATTTGCTTATTCCCTCCTATACAAAATTGGCATTTTCTTTTATGAGCAGAATTTGGTTCTAATAATTAACTATGGATATTCAGCTGAAACTTTACATTTGAATACAAACTAGATAATAATAATTCACATTAAAATTGTAGATTTCCGGCACAATTACTTATTTTTAGAAACGATTAACCAAAATGGCTACTCCTGTGTATAAAATTGGAAAAAATTATTGCGAGCACATGTAAGTTTATTTCTTGTTGCAAATTAGCATCAAAATGTAAATACAAATTATACCTATAGTTTAGAATGATGGGTAAATTGACTGAGGGGAGATGATCATGTAAATACTCTTGAAATAATAGTGGGGTTTTATGGGATAATACTACATTGAACAGAAAACACCACCCTCAAAACAATTTTGTATCAAAAGATAGGCATCAAAAATAGATTCTACATATTTATGTTTAGTAGGATACATATGTACGGCATAATAGGATGTATATTGAATCAGTAAGCTAGATTTTATTGTGATGGGCCAGGGTGTCTCGCTAGTGGGTCACATACAGTACAAGGACCGTAAAGCTTGGAATGTGTTAGATTATATCCAATTCGCTAATAAAAGATCAAAAGCATGTTTTGCCCTGGAGAATTGATTACCACAAATAAGCGCAGAACTACCTTTTCTATTTTCTTCCCCAACACGACAAACTAACAAACCCATTCACTTTTACTCAACAGTCTCGCCAATTCACCTCCGTTTTCCAGCAATTCATCAAAATTCCCACTTTCTGCGATCTCTCCAGAATTCATGACAATAATCCGCTGGGCACACCTCATCATTTCGCGACTATGAGTAATGATAATAACCGTCATTCCTCTCGCTATATCGATATCACCATTTTCATCCTCACCTCTCGCTAAGCGTTGAATGGTTTCCTTGACGACTCTAGCGCTCTCCGAATCGAGATTGCTGGTACACTCATCTAGAATTAATACCCTAGGGCGTCTTATCAGGGCTCTGGCAATGGCGATTCGTTGAGCTTGGCCCCCGGATAATGCAGAGCCGTTGTCACCGAGGGTTGTGGAATACCCTTTCGGCAAGCCGATTATGAATTCGTGGATTCCGGCAGAGCGGGCGGCTTGTTCGACATGCAAGTATGAGAAGGTCCCGCGTTTCATCCCGTAGCAGATGTTATCGAAAGCCGAGCAGTCAAATAATGTTGCAGTTTGAGATACAAGTGCCATGTAGGCTCGAAGAGTTGAAACCTCGAGGGAAGAGATCGGGTAGTCGTCCATTGTAATCGTACCGGCAAGCGGGGGATAAAGGCGTTGAAGGAGCGTGGCAATGGTTGATTTTCCAGAGCCGGAGAGTCTGGCAGGAATAAACTGTAAGTTTTTCCCTCCCTTTTTTTGGAAAAAAAATTCTTTTTATATACGCTATAGATGAGCTTTGAAAGCCATCGACTTACCCGACTATTGCAACACACTCGCCGGCCCTAATCGAGAAATTGATGTTTCGAAGTACGAGTGAATCGGGTCTGGACGGATACGAAAAATACACTCTATGGAACGCGATAGCACCTTTGTACTGAATTCGGCGCGCTCCACTCTTTTCATGGGAGTTGAGGGGAAGGTTGGCTAATCTCAGGACCCTCTTTGCGGTATCTTTGCTGTTGCTAATTTGGGGAACTACAAGGAACTCATCAGAAAATTGGTATTAATGAGAAAACAGACATTTCAGAGAAATAAGGATATGTGCGACTTACTTAAGCTCACAATAGCATTTGCATTTGACAAAGAAAATAACAGAAGAGTGAAAACGATAAGGATATCTTCAAGGGCGTACATTTCTCTTCCAACCAAGATAGCGCCGTAATAAAAGATCAAGGCTAACAAGATGTTAGATAAGATAAAGAGATAAATATAAAAGCTTAGCAGCTATATTTCTTACCGGTTGCGAACATAATCGCCGAATCTGCAAGCCCGTACCCAATTCCTGAATAAATCGACCGCCTAAGCCCAACTTTGATTCCCTCGGCTGTAGAATTCAGATACTTTTCTTTGAAATATCTCTCCAATGAAAGCGTTCTGACACCGCGGATATTCGTGACTGTTTCATCGAACACCGCGCCGATACTCTCCGAAGCAGCATTAGATTTTGCTTCCCACTCTTCTGAGACCCAAGAAAACCCTTTAGTGATGGCATACATGACCGGAGCAACAGATACCCCAACTAGTGTGAGCTGCCAGCATTCCGTAAAACTCCAAATTAGGCCCATGCACATCATGACAACGGCAACGAAAGTATAACCAGAAAATCTCCCGATAAGATTCCGCATTTCTTCGGCATTCTTTTCAACATCCTCCGTAATCCTCGACACGCTGTTTTTCTCCCTTTCGAACCATGCGCGGGGCTGCTGGAGTATTCTCTGCAACGCTTCCACACGCAATTTGTCGACCCATGACTGTCCGGCGCTCTCAAGTAGGTAATGCATGAAATAACTGTTTGCGCCCTCCGCTATTGCAATTCCGAGGACAATCAATGACCATTTCGTAGACTCAGAACTCGGGTTTCTGTTATCGAAAAACGAAGAAAGTAATCGTGCCAATGCAAACGAGAATATGGGAGTTGACGCCGCGTGAAGAAGAGCCGCAGTAAACCCTAATATCATCAAGACTCTCGGCCAAAATGAAAGTGTAGGCCAAACAGTTGATAGTATCTTGCGTAACGAGACAGCTTCGGGCTTTTTGTGCTTAGATCTCCGAGGAAATCTCTGCCTCCTCCTCCGGATTACTTCCGGTAATGATGCCTCAGAACCACCAGCTATGAACGATGCCTTTCTGCTTCCTCGCATTGATTGTCGGCTTTCCTGCGTTGCATTTCTGGATAGCTCAACCATTTCTATTCCCGGAGGCTGTTGGAGATATGCTAGCGGGTTTATTGCAGAGATAGGTCGCTCTTTTCCGCCTTGTGCGCAGACACTGTTGAACCGTGCAGTTCCGTTTCCTGATGCGGGCAAATTTTTTAAGAGCGAGTCTTGAGATGAACCAAGTGGGTTGCTATTGGAACCGGAATCATCAGAATCGATTCCGGTATTGGTAGACATGATTGATTTCCGTCTACTCTTATCTTCTTGGTATTCTGCGGCTTTCATAAACGACTGGAACGCGCCGGTCTTATGCTCCAAATCTCGCCTATGTCCCTCCTGGACGACCCTACCTTTTTCCAAGATATAGACAAAATCGTCGGCTTCGATTTGGTCAATATCGTGCGTTATGATAATAGTCGTTTTTCCTTTCCTCCACTTGTGAATTGCCTCCATTACCAACGATCGGCTTATGTAGTCTAACGCGCTAGTGGCCTCGTCGAGAATTAAAACATCCGTATTCCGAAGTCTCGCGCGAGCTAAAGCTACCTAATAATTCCGGCAATATCTAATAAGC
>JABYPW010002026.1:0-12670 GCA_016880775.1 Phymatotrichopsis omnivora | reverse complement strand
TAATTAAGCAGAGCAAAAATTTGGAACTGGAGTGGGAGGAGATATGGGTGCTGCGCAATGATCGAGGTCGAAGTTGAACACAGTTGAGGCCCGCTCTGGCATTCGGAGGAGCGTGGGGAAGGACACGTTCTACGCATACCGTGCTAAGCGGACTTGCGGCTGTCGTTTGCAGGTGCGCTGAATCAAGGAATTACGTAAGTGCCTCAAATTGCTAGAGTAGAGCTCGACGCCAAGACCCGAGCCATTACACGAGTAGGAGCGAACCGGCCATCGTAAGTCCTTCCTTCATCCCATCAACGCGCTCCACTCCATCGCCACAATCCCTTCACCACTCCACAAAACCTCGTCCTCGTAAAAATCAGGCACCATGGACGGCCCGCAAGTCGTCGTTCAGTCTGTCGTTCGTCTTCCCTCCCCAGTGCCTCCCGCCTCCGCGAAACGCAAACGTTCGCCTTCCTCGCGCTCGCCGTCACCGCAACGATACCGCTCTCCTCCTCCCCGGGGACCTTCTCGTCCGCATCCCTCCCTCCCCGATGTTGACCCGCAGCGTGCCATGGAACGTGAACGCCAGTTGGCTGAACGTCTTCGCCAGCAGGAAGCGGACAAGGGTAAGGAAAAGGAGAAGCCCAAGCTCGATCCTAAAATCGAATATGAGAAACTTCTCTCCATGAGGTCTGGTGGTACCTATATTCCTCCAGCGCGACTACGAGCTTTGCAAGCCCAGATCACGGATAAGAACTCAAAGGAGTACCAGCGGATGGCCTGGGAAGCCTTGAAAAAGAGTATCAATGGATTGATCAACAAAGTCAACGTTTCAAACATCAAACATATCGTCCCCGAACTTTTTGGAGAAAACTTGATTCGCGGAAGAGGGCTCTATTGTAGGTCTATCATGAAGGCGCAGGCGGCTTCCTTGCCGTTTACGCCGATTTACGCGGCCATGACTGCGATTGTCAACACCAAACTTCCGCAGGTTGGAGAACTGCTGCTGAACCGTCTTGTGGTACAATTCCGAAAGGCATTCAAAAGAAACGACAAGGCCGTCTGCCTGAGTAGTACTACATTTATCGCTCATTTGTGCAATCAGCAAGTGGCTCACGAAATCTTGGCGATCGAAATCTTGATGTTACTTTTGAATAAGCCTACCGATGATTCTGTCGAAATTGCCGTGGGTTTGACCAGAGAAGTGGGCGCGCATTTGGAGGAAATGTTCCCGAGGGCAAACAATGCAGTCTTTGAACAGTTCCGGACGATTCTCCATGAGGCTTCTATCGATAAGCGTGTACAGTACATGATCGAAGTGTTGTTCCAAGTCCGTAAGGAAAAGTACAAGGATCATCCGATCGTCCGGGAGGAGTTGGACTTGGTGGAAGAGGAAGATCAGATCACACACAGGACAGATTTGGACGACGAAATCGACACCATGGACGGCTTGAATGTTTTCAAATTTGACCCAGATTGGGAAAAGCATGAGGAACTTTACAGGAGGACCAAGGCAGAAATTTTGGGAGAGGGTAGTGACAATGGAAGCGACGAAGATGATGAGGATGATAGCAGTGAAGATGAAGACAACGAGGAGAAGCAGGAGGAAAAGAGATTGGAAATTCAGGATCAATCGAACACGAACTTGGTCAACCTTCGGAGAACCATTTATCTCACCATAATGTCCTCAGTTGATTTTGAAGAATGTTGCCATAAGCTTATGAAGGTATATTTCGCTCTTATCGCCTCATAGTAGGCTAAGCTAACTAGTCATAGGTTACACTCCCACCAGGACAAGAATCCGAATTATGCTCGATGGTAATTGAGTGTTGTTCGCAAGAACGTACATATAGCAAATTTTACGGTCTCATCGGCGAACGTTTCGCCAAGTTGAACCGTCTCTGGACAGACCTCTTCGAACAAGCCTTCCAAACTTACTACGACACCATCCATCGTTACGAAACCAACCGTCTCCGCAATATTGCTCGTTTCTTCGGACATCAGCTAGCCACCGATGCCCTTGGGTGGCATGTGCTGTCGTGTATTCACCTTAACGAAGAAGAGACGACATCCTCGTCTCGTATCTTCATCAAGATCCTTTTCCAGGATCTCTCGGAAGCTGTAGGAATGAAGAAGCTCCAAGAAAGACTCAAGGATCCATTCTTGCAAGAGGCCTTTGGAGGGCTGTTCCCTAGGGATAACCCTAGGAATACTAGGTTTTCTATCAACTACTTCACCAGTATTGGTATGGGTGCAGTTACAGAAGAAATGAGAGAGCATTTGAAGAATAATGTCAATACCCAGCCCATTGTTGCGGCTCCTCCGCCTGCAGAAGATTCAGACTCGGAAAGTGTTAGCAGCCGGTCGAGCTATTCCTCCTACTCGAGAAGCTCGAGATCTCGTTCTAGAAGTAGAGGAAGAGACTCTTCGAGAAGCTATAGGAGAAGTAGGAGCAGGAGCAGAAGTTATGATTCCTATTCCGATAGGTCAAGATCGAGATCTTATTCTTCTTCGAGGTCAAGGTCAAGATCTAGCGCCCGATCAGGATCATATGAGCGGAGAACCAGTCATAGGAGAAAATCATATTCAAGCGGCTCCTCTAGATCGAGGTCAAGATCGCGATCTAAGTCTTTCTCTCCTCATCAGGCGAGAACCACTGACAGCAAAGAAAGAGGTAGAGTCCAGAGTAGAAGAGACAGAAGCTATTCAAGCTCCGTTGACAGCCGACGAAGGAGTAGAAGCTCCATTGGTTCATATTCTCCTCCCCCGCGATCCCGCAGCAGATCTTCACCCCATAAACGCAGAGATGATAGGCTTAGTAGGGATTCTTCCGTTTCTGCGCGAGTTCAGAGGAGAAGATCTCCCAGCTATTCGTGGGATAGAGACAGGAGTCGGAGTAGGTCCCCGGTCAGAGACGGGGCGTGGAAAAGGAGGAGAGAGAATAGAGATAGAGGATTTCCGAGATATGGCAGAGACGAAGAAACGCGTAAGAGAGACGGGGCAAGGAATGAAGGACCTGTTGCTGCAATAGGAAGTGGAACGGGTGGGAGAAACGCAGGAAGAGTCAGAGCGGCGGACTTCTTGTAGGTTGGCTGAAATATCAAATTGTGGTGCTTCGGTATTGTTGCCTCGAGGAGTAGAGGGTTGTACGGATGTGGGAGTTTGCACTATTGTTAGCCGGTTGATGAAACAGTTTAAATTTTTTTTTTTTTTTTTTTTTTTTCGATTGATTGATTGTTTTCTTTCACAGCTGTTACGAATTACGGGGGATGTGGTTTGGTATTGGGGTATTCTCAGAATAATGGAAAATGTAGTTTTCTTTTCTTTCCCTTTTTTTTCTCTCTTTTCTTTTCTCTTTTTTGCTGTGGTTGCATCCGTCCATTGCTCCATATTAACATTCTAAGGGATTGTTCACCCGAAACGAAACTATGTCAATGTTTGCTTACTACCGAAGTCCGACCATACATCAAGGCCTCGCGCGGGCACTTGAGGTGCGAGTTTCAATTACGGTGGGGTGATGCGATAAAAAGTGGGCGATGACCGAAAATGTATGCATACATTTGTGGGGGTGGAATTTGTGTCGGGATTGTGATGCACCCGTGTCCCGCGTTCATGTTCTTGCTTTCTACCTTCACAGTCTCTCACTCGAAAACGGTCTGGAAGTTATTATTTTTTGTCTTCACTCTTTTATTGTACTCCTCACCTTTGAATTCGCCTTCTGGGCTCGTCTCTTTTTTTTTTTTTTTTTTTTTTTCTACAAGGCGTGCAAGTACTGCTGGCCTGGTTTACGCGCCTACGAGTGATTCATAGTGAAGCACACAACGATGCGATAAGGTTATGTTGCTATTCTTTTCAAACAAATGTGTGTCGGGATTGGACACGTATGCTTTGCGATGCTGGAATGTTTCAAGACCAGTGATTGTTCGTCACGCAAAACACCGGTATCACGTAAATTGTTGAACGAAATGACGCGTAATAAGTGAAGCTTGAACAAATAAAAACAATCCAACACTGAGGGTGAATGATGTATTGGAATTCACAGCAAAGAATAGCCCGTCTCACTAAGATGAAAACGAAACGTGAAGAGGTCCCTTATATACCATAACCTTACTTACACATCGTATTTCCGCTCCACGCGTTCTGGAAAATCTTCCCAGGTATATTTCCCTTATCACAAAAGTGTTCAAAGATAATTCATATCCCTACTTCACATAGTACACTGCATACAAACCATATTCCCAACTTAAAACAACGCCTGCGTCCTTCTCACGCTCCCCATCCACGTAAAAAAGTACATGTACATGTACATGCTTCCCATCGTGATATTAGTACTTCTGCCCTATAATTATACCAAGCATTTCCGCACACGCAATTTTCTCCTCGCCAGCTATTTATATGCCAAAGGTATTATACTGGAATGTACCCAATTTTTCCCGTGCAACTTCTACGATTACAACTCCTGGGCTCTCTCATAGATGTACCTTCGCTAAGTAGGCAATTACTCTGTAGAGTGAACACAATCACTGCATGTCTTCCGCTTGCGCAACAGTGGAGCAAGGAAAAAAAAAAAAAAAAAAAAAAACGATCTCAAACCTAATGTCCAAGCTTAACGCAAAGTCTACTTTGTAAGTAATGATAAGGGGTCATAAAGCCCAAACTCGTGTACTTTCAGTTACGACCACTCCAAGAAACCCTCAATCTCTAGCAGTTAGGACCACACTGTTGCCTTTACCACGCCGTTTTCAGCCAGTTGACCACACTGTAGTGTTTCAAATAATAGTTCATTTCTTCTTAGCACTACGAAAAGTAGTCGGTTCACAATCCCAGCGCGATGCGTTAGGAATACACTTGAGTTCAAAACTTGAACACATCAGCAAAGGGAAATTAGGAAAGAACGGCGAAAAAGATGCCACCACAGTTAAATTAAAAAAAAAAAAAAATACATTTATCGCAACTAGCCCGCCGGCCTTGGCATACAAAAGTGCAAGCGTGGCCTCCATATAAATACCAAATGTGAAGGACTTTTGGTTGGGTGCGTTGTACGTTACTAAATTATCGTTCGAGATGCTGCAGTACGCTCGTCGTCTCCAAGGGGGATGATGAGCACGACGGAGATGAGTACCTACTTTCGAGGAGGGTCAAACATTTACAAATATACTTTATGTATATACTATGAGAAATGTAATATCTTTCGCTATTGAGTGAAGCTATATCTGCAGCAACAGAGAAAATATATGTAAGCACAAAAGCTTCTCTATATTTAACGCCCAGTCAATCGGCTCTGGGGGTAATGTTTCAATATGCCTGGGTAGTTACAACCAAATTCACCATAATTAAATGATTTAGTTAATCATGCTATGCTTAATTTCGTCATACTAGTAATCACTATCTTTTTTCTTTCGAAAATAAACCAATTCTGCTGCCCTGTGAACCGCTTGCGTTTCCATCACTCTATCACAGAACAAATTCCGATACTAATTTTATTCGAAAAGGCAGCAAAAATTCGTTCAATTAGCCTTAGGAGAAAATCGAACGCGATATTGGTAGTCAAAAATTGGGCATTTTTGTAAATACGAAGTACTGTTATTTAATCGACTAAACACACCTCTCGAATCAAGTACCACTTCCGACATATATAAGTAGGAGGTCGCTGGTGAGATGGGAACCTATCCAGATGTATGCAATGTACTAGCGATTGTTCAGCCAGGCGTCGCACGTCACACCAACGCAGTGAGCTCATGCCACGCCTTTTTTCTTGGGTGAACTCCATACATACCATGAATTTACATCACGGGTCTTGGCTCGACTCCACCCTACTTCTAAATCGGCGCGAAGCGCCGACCGACGAAGGAGGGGCTGGACTATCTCAGGAAGCTTTAGCAACACTGAGCCATTCCATAAAATTTTATCTGCGTAAATTTTGGAACGTGGTGTTGCTACCGCAACAGCCCAACCTCCCCCAAATATCAACCAACTGCTGATGAACTCCGCTACCAGGGAAAACCGATTGTTGCGTTTTATTTTAGCTAGTGTTGAATTTGAAAGAAGGTTACAAGAATGCCTGGTAATGAAATCCCCAGTGAGTCCTTTAAATATTCAAAAAATCGCTCAGTTGTTCTTGCCAGTGTCGCTCGCTACCGGATGTTAGATATTTCGCAGATTGTGGAATAATGATACACCTATTCTCAACATCGAATGAACCAGTGTTAATACTTCTATATCAATGACCAAAATATGGCTTACCCGTTATGCATACCGCTTGATATGCTACTCGAAAAGTGTACCACTTGAGACTGGGATGTTCTATGCAAGCTTATTGTCTAGGGGCGCTGCGCGGATAGGGGCCCTCTGCCCGAATGCGGAAGTAGCGTGCCTAGAGTCTAGGGAATCACGGGTCACATTCCTTGCATGTAGCACGGCCACAAACAAATTGGTGGAGATACTGCGGTATGCCGATCCCTCGGAATTAGAAAAAAAAGGTTTACATATTCATCTCTGTAAATACATGTACATGTACTTACATCGCCCCTGCTCTTTCTGGCCTACATACACCGAGTGTGTACTAGTACACGAGTATGCATGTGCAGGGTACGTGAAGGTGGTCTTTCGGCTGGCGGCAATCTCAGGTACCCGAGGGTCGGTGTACTTCAGCCTCCTCAAGGTTAAAACGCTTAAAATTGACAAATTCAATGTACATACATGTAAGTACTGGTACTAAGCGCTGCCACTCCTACGTTCAACCGACTTCCTCGCTGACACAGCCCAACTTGGTCCTTTGGGCATGTAATAGGTGCTACCAATCCCAGCTTCAATGGCGAGTACTGACAATAACGAAGACACGCCTAGGCACCGTGATAGGTGCTACTAAAGAACGTATGTAGCCGATCCCGGCTTCAATTGCGACTACTAACGATAAACGAAGACGCGCCCAGGCACCGTGACAGGTGCCTACCAAAACGTATGCGGACAAACACGATGCGTGTAACAAGCGAAACACGATAATATGCGAGCGATATGTGAACAAGCGCAACCCCACGATATGCAAACGATACGCAAACACGACGATACTTCAAAGCCATGAATCTGAACCTCTCTCATCTTTTTACCATTTCGCGAACTTGGTGGTGACCTAATCCTAGCCCTGCTCGGAGTTGGGGGCGCCGGTTTCTTGGCGTGCTTGGCGGGCTGTGACGCTGACTAAGCCCCCAACCTGCGCATCGGGGCGTATTGAGAGGGGAAGGGTGGGCGGGGCGACGAAAATGGTATATTGCGGCAGTCTGGCTGTGTCGATTGCTTGCGGCGAGATGGGGAGCTTCTCGAGTTGGGAGCTCCCCTGTTTATGCGTCGTGATTCGCCCTCCCGCGGCCGTGATGGAGACTTTTCTGGTGACGTTTTGTTGGGATTGGCCTCGGCCCCACATCCCTTCGGTATTACAAAGTAAATCTGTCAGCACCCGTTAGACATGTACATACTCCATGTAGGTTATTGCTTTCATATTCCTGCATCTTCACTCAAAGACTCAAAGTTGACCTTGGAGGTCGCATCCCCTTCATACTCCACATTATTTAATATGCATGCGAGTGAGAGATGCGAGGCTGGTGTGTAACCCCCATTACACATGCATTCACGGCGATGCGCCGGTTCGCTGAGGAGCCGAATCCCAAAAATACCCGCCCTGCAGTGGAGTATGTTCTCGTCCATCGCTCTCCTGCGCCCCAGCTGAGATATAGCCTCGTCGATTGTGCCGCAGCTCCTTGGGACGCGGACGCTTCGAACGCTTCCTTTCCCCTTCTAAATCTTGGTACTGTGCAATTGGGAATCGGTCCGTAACCTGTTTCGGCGCTTCTTTTTTTTTTTTTTCCCCGTCTCTCGCTTTAGTATTTGGCGCTTTTCTGTTTAGGTTTTGCATTGAGATTTTGTTGCGCCCTAGTTTCAATCAACCTTTTATTTATTATTTCTTGTATCTCAATGAAAGATGCTATGGTGGGGCGAAAAGATTCAATCATCAGCTATGCGGTTTTTTTAGGCCTTTATATATTTCTACCTTTTGCTGCTGCTGCCTCGGATTCAGATGCGGCACAAGGTTCGCTATGTAAGGAAATGGTTCCCCCCGGCCCTTTCGCTCCGAAACTCCGTATTTCGAATTCCTTATTTCGTTGATTAACAGTATTGTTTCATGACCTATCTAGACAATGGATACGTGACTGCGGCGTGGTATAATGAAAACTGCGCTACTGATATCAATTCCGTTGGCGGATATACCCTGACGTTCGGACCCTTTCGCGGGAATGAAACGAACCGTGATCCATACTACCTCTTGGTAATTGATTCAGGAGGAGTAAATTTCTCGGCTTCCATGGAATCGTCTACATTCACGGATAACCTCCAAAGAAAATGGTGGGATGTCAACGCATATCTGGAGAGGACCGGATATCGTGTCAATGGAAGCTTGGAAGATACGGAGGATATAGAAAAAGGACATAATTTCTTTTTGGGGACGGCAGAAAGCGATGAATCAGCTACTTGTGGGAGTGGTGGATCTGGGGGGAGGGATTTTAGGTGGAGCCATCAGAAAAATCAGGCGGTATTCAACGGAACTATTAATTCCACCGTTGCCGATATTATGTTGAGTGGGGTATTCTCCGAAAGTACCGATTCATCAACGAGAATCAGATATGGATTTCATTTCGTCGGATCCTGGGTGGAAGGATCTGCAGAGTTAAGCATGGAGGGACAGCAGCCAACATGGAAATCGGGAAAATCAACCAAGAGCGGCGAATTGACGACAGCGAGTACCGGGACAGCTCCGACAAGGAATATCTTAACAACACCCCCAGCTTCTGAAAACCCGACTCCAGATCCTAGCGTAGCCTTGCAAGGTCCTGGGGTTCCATCTTCTGATGGAAGCCAAGGTGATTCGAGATCAATAGGACCGGGAGCGATCACCGGCATTATTGTTGGAAGCGTCAGTTTTATAGTATTTGCAGGCGCGATTGGTTTCTGGTGGTTCACAAGTCGCCGAAATTCGAACGAAGAAGTTCGAGTATACCCAGAGCTGGCATACCTGTATACGCCGTCGCCGGTACCGACCAGCGAATCTCATGGTCATGGCCAGGAGCATTTGCCGCCGCCTTCGGCGCAATATCGGAATGCAGACAGGCAGGATCTGGAAAGTCGAGAGGTTTTAGTTCGAGACGATACCATGCCCGTGGAAGTTCAGCATCAATGGCGGGTGTTCTAGAAGATACTCGCGCGGGTGCAACTGTATGTATGTACGCGTAATGATCGGGTGGTGTCGGGTTTTGTTTTCATCTTTTTGGAAATTATTTTTTCCAGGGCTTATTTCATATCATTTCCCTTGGATTTTGGAAGTTTTTTCTTTTCTGTTTCACGGCTGAATTAATGGGCACTGGCATTATGGAAATTTGAGTTTCAAAATATACTTGTTGGATGTTGATTATTGGAATGGAATGTTTGAGGGGGTTGGTGATTGGGCAGAAAAAGTCTGTAGATTGTGTAAAAAAAATTTAGCACGGAGAGGAAGTTACTGGTACCGTTTGTGAAATTTAGGTAACATTTAAGTAGCGATAACAAATCATTCTCAAACGTTGTATTCTGTTTTTTTTTTTTTTTTTTTTAGTTTTGTTGTTGGGTTCCTTTCCGCTGCTAAATTTGGGGTATGCTATCCATTTCTAACGGACCTGGCCGAATCGGCCAATTGGTTTGCCAGACCACTGCCACAGACCGCGCAGCCCGAAAGCCAATCTAGGGTATTCAAAACTGGTGAGTATATCAGAATCCTCAACGTCAATATTTAACGTCTCGATGTCTAGTGTGAAGCGACAACGACAAGTACTCCCAATCGCAGAATACGCAGCCAAACAAACGAGGGAGGGGTGGGCAAAAAGACCGGAACACGAAATTACACTCAATCAGATCTGGAAATCCCTCTCAATTTTATCGATGAGCTCCGTCCGTACTCCGCACAACAGTAGGACAAGGTTACAAACAGATATAGCAGCTATGCCGAGACCCACGGACACCAAACAGGGGAGAAGGATAGCCTTCGCTGCCGATGGTACAAAATGTATTAGAATAAGAAATCGACAGGCGATCCTACTTTACCACCGCATATTCGTGGGGCGAAGCGGTTGAGTGCGGTTATGCGGAGTGGGGTTGGATGATTCGCAGGTCGATGACGAGCTTAACAACGAAAATGAAGCAACCGACAATCCTGGGAAAATTGATTATTTATCTTTCTGGTTTGAATTTCTTATTATTTGGGCTAAACCTGGCACTGAGCTAAGTTAATTTGACCGTGGGGGATGGTGTAGCCTTTGCATCTCTATTCATCGGGCGTCACTCGTGAAAAATTTGAGATATTTAGCTTTCACAACAGACTTGTGCCTTGCGTTTTCTTCTTGATAGGCGGCGCAAAGAACCAGTGGTACTGCATGATATCTTACTTTGAGATGAAGGCATGAAACAAAAACATAACTATGCATTGTGCTGCAATTAACATATATGCATGTGATGATAGATATGTTTCTAGTAGAGTACTGCGTTTCGTAGTCGGTAGATGGCGCTTCAAGAAATGCTGGGTTACTATTTGCGGTACCTAGACAATTTCACAGTGTCCTCTGCCTTGGCATATGTTTGTGGCTAAGTTAATGCAGAGGCATCGTGTGTTAGAAGAGATAATGTGATTGGCAATCATGAGCAATCACTCGATATCCAACAGCTAACTTTCGATGATAATTGACCATATTGCCCAATGCGGAGTTCCAAATTAGCAGAGCTTCCAGAAGTATGTAAGGTACAGGAATTCGATGAGCTAACCTATCCACCATTGGTCAACGTCTCACCGGGCCGATAAGTGAGACGTTTTAATATGATGGAAGTTATATATGTGCTGACTGTTACCCGGATCACCACAAACTCTGTGACTGCCAGAAATGCCAAGACTTTGCTCGCACAAGAAGCTCCGATCACCACTTCAACTTCCACGCCAAAAGTTTCTTCGACCACGAATCTCAACAACCCACGCAAATTCCTCACCAAACGATTCATTCGCTTGGAAGACTGATTCAAAATGTCCAAAATTACAGTCGGTAAGTTTTACACGAGAATCCTCCGAGATATCATTGGTGCATGGTTTTCGGGGCAAATTTGGCTGATAATTGCCGTAGTCGGAGTGCGTGGTAACGTCAAGGAGCTCCTTGACTACTCTAACAATGAGAAGAAGAGAAACTTCCTCGAGACCGTCGAACTCCAGATCGGTCTCAAGAACTATGACCCCATGCGTGACAAGCGTTTCTCTGGAACCGTGAAGTTGCCCCAGGTTCCCAGGCCCAACATGTCCATTTGGTATTTAACGCTTCCCCCGAAAGCACTATTCGATTAAATGCGGAATATATATTTGAAATAAAGAGCAATTTTTTGACGGAGAGGTGGAAATGACAGCATTCTTGGTGACCAGCATGACATCGATCGTGCTAAGCACCACAACTTCGAGTCCATGTCCGTCGAGGACTTGAAGAAGCTCAACAAGAACAAGAAGTTGATCAAGAAGCTTGCGCGCAAGTACGATGCTTTCATCGCTTCCGAACAGCTCGTCAGGCAGATCCCCCGTCTCTTGGGACCCGGCCTCTCCAAGGCTGGAAAGTTCCCCACCCCGGTCTCCCACGCCGAAGACCTTGCCCAGAAGGTCACAGACGTCAAGTCTACTATCAAGTTTCAGCTTAGGAAGGTTCTTTGCTTGGGTGTTGCCGTTGGTAACGTTGGTATGACAGAGGACCAGTTGATTAGTAATATCATGTTGGCCATCAACTACTTGGTCTCTTTGTTGAAGAAGGGATGGCAGAACGTTGGAAGCTTGACTATTGTATGAACACCTTCCCATACCCCGGATTGTTTTTTTTTTTTTTTTTTTTTTTTATAACGGCAGCTAACGATAATCGCTATACAGAAAGCTTCCATGTCTCCCCCCAAGCGCCTGTACTAAGAATACTTGATATTTTTTCTTCGCATTTTTTCTCGTGGAGCGCCTAGGTGGTTTGTTGCTATTTCGTAATGAATTTTCTGTACATTTGCAATAAGAAAGTTTGGGCTTTCTTTACAATTTATATGGACCAATGGGCTACTGGGAACTTTGCGTGGATGGGAGCGGGGGGAAAATAAAAGTAATTAAAAAAAAATAAAAAAATAAAAAAAAAAAATAAAGCTTGCACAGAGTTCGCAATTTTGATTACTTTTGATCTTTTTGTTTCCTTTTTTATTTTATTAAAGTCTTGCGATAACGACAGCTACGAACATAGGCATAATTAAACTCAGCGTATGTGGACGAGAATGCTCGTTAGAACTGCAACTTTGTGCGAGCAAAACTTCAGGGAGCTTTGTCGTATGCAAACTGTAAATACCTTTGTTCATTTTACATGCACATTGAATTCAAATCCCGGGTCCGCACTCGGGTGACGGCTCATAGTGCTTATTTTTCCATAGTCAAGTGATACCAAAACGAGTTTCAAAATTTGTGCTGCTGAATACGGGTGATATTTTATGATCCTGCCTGGGAATTTGTTTCCTGCAAACCCGCATTCCGGGCATAGCAACCTTTCTCTGCCTTATAAAAACATATTGCCTCTTTTCACAATTACTTTTTCTTAATATCCACAGAACTCCCCAAAAG
>JABYPW010002025.1:0-12676 GCA_016880775.1 Phymatotrichopsis omnivora | reverse complement strand
GACAAATATCGCTCAAGATGGCCAGGTTGTCGCCAGCGGAATCACCAAAGTCAGGGGTATCTACCAGGAAGACTTTTCGGCCTTGAATCATGGTCAAAATAAACGGTTGCCGTGCGCGTGCCTAATCTGTTGATTAAAAATGGCATATTTCCCATCGGAGTATCCCGAGGGAAGGTGGGAGGGAAACAACATAAGTACCCCCACGCTTTTGGCACATTACTAATGCCGTGGATTGTTGATACGAAAATGTCGTCCTCCCAATGCGTCTGTGAAGCTTCTCTTGCAAAAACTCAGTCTTTCCTATGACCATGTCTCGTGCCCTCCGACCGAGAACCATTCATGGTGCATACCGTGGGTTTTCCGATCCAATTTCCAGCGAAAATGATCGAGGTAAACATATTTTCATATTCTCTGTGTTTTGTATTCTTCGGTTATTTCATTCGCCTTTTTGGGCACAATCCTCATGATATTATTATCACAGAAGCTACAAGTCTTTCGGCAGCCAGTTTCAGCCACTCCCGATATGAAAAATCCCAAGGGTATGAAAAATAAACATCGTATCCCTATTTCTGGAAACGGCAAGGGGAAGTGAAGAATACGATGCGCGGAGCGAAGGATCTTGCTGTTGAAATACAGTGTCGCTTACGCATACATGATGGCTTTACATGCCGCATCTTTGCCTTTCGCTTCTGTGCCTTCGGTTTCTGTGCCTTTGGTGTTTTTTTTTTTTTTTTTTTTTTTTCGCGTATGATCTTTTTTGAAATTTGATTCTTTTTCTTGAGGAGGTTTGTTGATTTTTTAATGTAATAGTTTGATATTTAGAGTAGATGTTGGGGTGCTTGCTGCGTCTAAAACGCTACGCTACAGGCCGATACCCGTTTTATTGCCCGAGTATCGCACCCCGTGAACGTCTCTAATATTTCTGTGGTCGTTTTCCGGGTGTGTTTCCCTGCTTGTTTGGCCTAAGCGTCTCTTTGTTCGGAGCCTTCTTTCCGAGCTCTTCGTTTATATAGGCAGCGCTTTTGTTCTTTTTCTTCAATTCTTCATCAAAGACAATCTCTTTATTCTTTCATCCGTTCAATAACAGACTGCAGCCACTCACCACTAAACTCTTATTTTTCCGATACCGTGTGGAAGTAGCTCGACGCTGACCCGGGGTTGCGCCGCTATTGAAATTAATTTTTCCATGATATTGCAAAAATAAACTCTAGCACCATATCCAAATACTGCATACTATTATGCAGCGCATGAAAAATCGTGGGAGAATGAGGGTTAGCGACTATGATTCAATCATTTTTAGGTCCACAAAATGGGGATTTAACCGACTCGGACAACAAAGCATACCCATTTATCAGCTCTAAAACTCCGCTGTGAATTTGGAATTCAATTGACGGTGGAGTAGAGGATAAAAACTGCTAATATGTCGGATCAATGGTGCTTTTGCATTTTCCTAACCCGGCGAGATGTTATGTAAGGTCGCATATTTACGTGCATACGTATGCTAAATCATTCCAAGAGCCGAGCTTGCAAACACTACTATCTCCCGGGATGTATTACGAAAAGGTTCTATCTTCATATCATATATGGAGAACTTTGGCCGAAGAATAGCTATTCCAATACCGTCGCCTACTAATCTGTAATGAATCATGATATATCACTCGTCTTTGGATTTCAGTTTCTGGTCGGAAATTCGGAATCTTGACTCCCACTTGGAAGCCGATTCCGATTGTGTACGGTTCTCCTCCTTGCTTTTTGAAGTGTAGGTAACGTCTTTATATGTAAGTCAGTTTATTTGTTTTATTTGTTTTATTTAAAGAAAATTTGAAAAAGAAAAAAATTCAAGTTGACTCGAAAATATGACCTTACTAGCAGTCCCGGATCTTACATACGAACAAACAGAGAAACCCTCAGACGCCCCGCCTTTCAAAATTCAAAATGAATCCTCCTACATGTCCGCTATAGTTCTCGTCAACTCCGACTTCTCATATCAGCGGAATCTCCGTACATTTCGTTACATAGTTCCTAATTTTCCCCATCTCATATATTTCTTCTACTGAATCGAGCACCGTGATGATCTCTGCTTTATTTAGTCTTGCTTTTCTTAATTCTTCCATGAGATTCTCCGCTTCGCTTTTCTTTCTATCATATTCTCTTTTCGTTCTGCTACATTCACTTTTCTCCCACCATTGCCAACGCTTTTCTTCCTGCCTTGAATTCTCATTTTTCCGATTCCCGTCTCTGAAACTCCTCTTTTAACTGACGCTTATATTCCTCATTCCTCCTTTCACATTCTTCTTCGATCTTATCTTTATTCTTCACGTTCTCTTTCAAATTTCTCTATTTTTTCTTCAAGTCTTTTTGCCTCCGCGCGGTATTCCGGTAGAAGGGGTTTGCCGGCAGTCGTGTTCCCGGGGCATTAGGTGGTTGCTCCATCTTCTTTCGGGGCAAGAAAATCCGCAGGAGGCAAGGCCAAAACCTCCTCGGCGATTTGATTTGCGCCTTCTTTGTCATCGTCCAGGACTCGCATAGTTTTGTAGATTCCTCTCCAATAATTACTCTGAAGCTCCTTTTCCCCTCTCTTCTTCGTTTTTGAACTTGCGCGGTATCCCAGTGCTCCATGTTGTTGTTCCGGCAACGACGTTTTTCAGACCATTTTCTCCACAAAGAGCTTTGACAATTTCCCACGTTTTCTTCTGGCTTGACCCCATTCTTACTTCGATGATATCGTGTAAGAAGACGGCGCCTTAAATCCTAAAAAAAAAAAGCTTTTTAAACGACAACGGTCCAAAAATTAGATGCGGTATCGTTCAAGATAGCCAAGTTATCTCTGGCGGAATCACCGGAACTAGGGGTATCTACCAGATATACTCTTCGGTTTTGAATCGTGGTTGTATAAACGGTTGCCGTATGCGTGCCTAATGTATTGTTTAGGAATCTGATACTTCTCATTCTAGTATGAGAGGGGATGAGAATGGGAATGCAATTACTCTGATGATTTTGAACTGCCGCTGACGGGCGGGGGGTTTTGGGGGTAAAGCGATATCGCCCTCCTAATGTTTCCACGAAACCGCTTTTCCCAGAGCCAGTCTTCCCTGTGACAAAAATGACTGGAATTAGCTCATATGGCCATAGGCTAGAAAAAATTCAACTCTTTTATAACTTCTGCAATAACAATGCCATGAGAATTTTAATCGAAATGAAATTACTCAGCACAAAATAGAGAGTGAGAAAAGATGTTTACCTTGACCATTATTACTGGCAGTTGAATTCTGGGAACGCGCCATGAACGTGTGTTAATATATATCGATACTATCTGCCCCAAGGATGTGCAAAATAAATATTGTATCCTTATTCCAGGCAACTGGGAGGAGGTGTGAGTAATGGTATAAGCGTAGCGAAGGTCCTTACAGCAAGGATTCTTTCGCTTAGGCATGAACAAGAAGTATTTAAAAGCACTGTGTTTGGGCTATCACTGAGAAATAAATGGCTCTGAGAGGGTGTCTGAGATTTAGCCTTGTATATTACACGTATACATATATGTAGCGGAATTTACCTAAAATTTTTGGCCCGCGTACATGATTTGGCTGGTGTCCGGCATAATTTTTGAGCGGCACTTCCGGAGGTGGTGAAGTGTAAATGCAGTTGATACATGCGTATGCAACGCTACTCGTTCCATTTTTAAGCGCGCTTGGGGCGTGTAACCAACAAAATACAATGCCACGAAAACAAAATAAAATATCTCGAACGCCATAACGCGCCACAGCCATAATTCTAAAGGGATTGTCTTGAGTGCCACAGCCCACGACAGGAGTACCACAGTCACAAATGCAACTTCCACACGTCCATGTCCACACACGCTTAAAGTAATAGAGCGGAATTGTGACAAGAAAGTTTAACTAACAAAAAGAATAGTGTCGATCGCGGTGAAAACGTTTTTCGACTTTTACAAGAGGTACATGTACATGTACATTTATTTTCCATTTGAAAAGATGCGAGTACTGTGAAAGATCCTGGCGTCTACACAGATACCCCTTCCGACACAACCCCGAGTTCACTCTCCCCTACCTGAATCCACCGCCCCTCCAAGCACAACCTCTCCACCCCAGCCCGTAGTCCCCCCAAAGCACAAAAAAAAAAAAAAAAAAAGATCACCGTCCACATAAGATGGTAATTTTGAAAAGCTCGTCTGTTGATCTTCCAGGCCCTCTGTGATAATTGCCATTTTTGCTCGAGGTGCTGCTTGATACTTGATGGTTTCGCTGTAGTGGATTTGGACGCAATCCGTAATTTGGCGGGGGTCGTCTCTTTGTTGATTTGCAAATGTTGTGGCAGCATCTTAAGCAGCCATCCTTGCAAGCTAGCAACTGTGAATCTATCTGCACCTGAAGAAGTGATGCATGTATGGAGAGACTCAAAAATGGTAAGATTGACATCACCTTTATTGTATCGTTTACGCTTAAGTACCATGGACAATTACCATTCTTACAGATGTAAATGGCTCGAGTTGTATCCTTTTTTTTTGTATCTCGAACGAAAACTTCTCGGCAATAGCCCAATCTTGGATACATTCCCTCAAAGCATTAAAAGAAGGGAAGAACTGTCCAAGTCGTGGTGGTGTATATGGTAGTTCTGAAATTTTTTTAGCTTTTTCGCGATAGCAGAGTTGGAGATGCGATGGCGCAGTGGGAGGGAGAACAAGTCTACGAGATTCTGAGGGTTAGGTAAGTAGCGTGAACATACACATGTAGAAGTTGGATTTGTGGCTGTGGCACTTCTATCGTGGGTTGTGGCATTCGAGATATTTTATTTTGTTTGGATTTGCAGCTGTGGCACTTCTGTTATAGGTTGTGGAATTCGAGATATTTTTTTTTTTCTTTTTCTCGTGGCATTAATGTATATTGCCGTTAAATTTGAGTATGGAAGCAACTGGTCAAAAGAGATAAGATTTCCATCTATGCCCTAGATTTTCCTTTGGAGCTTCCCTGTCTATCGGTATAAGCCGACAATGTTAAATTTTTTCCTTCGTTGACAACGATGCGGTTATAAATTGATAATGCAGTAATTACAAGGTTGGGACCAGGTTGGTATTCGACGGGAAAACAAGAAGTTAAATCAGCGAAGACCAAATAAAACACAACATTAGTGTGATTTAGGACAATATATCAATCGAATGACTGTCGTATGTCTCCTCTGAAAAAGAAAAATTGAAGTTAACTTGCAATTATAACCTTACTAGCAAGCAAAGATTCCACATTACTACAAGCGAATGGAGAAACTCCCCATTGCTCCGCTTTTTAAAATTCAAAACAAATCCTCTTACATATCCCTTCAACTCCAACTCTTCATATCACTAAAATCCCCTTAAATCTCATTACATGTTCCCGATTTTCCCATCTCCTGTACATTTTCTACACAATCGAGCACCACCGAAGTTCCTCCCATTCCCCTGCCATTTCTTCCCAACATCTTCTCCTTTCTTCCGATCTCTGACGCGCTTCTTCCTTTCTTCGATTTTTATCTTCTGATTTCTGATATGCTTTTTCCTTTCTTCGATTTTCCTGCATTTCCCTTTCGAGTCTTTCTACTTCCTTACGGCCTTCCGGCAAAGCGAGTCGACCGGCACTCGTGTTCTCGGTAGCATGAGGGGGCTTCATCATTTCCCTTTGGGCAAGAAGAACCACAGGGGGCAAGGCCAAAATCTCCTCGATAATTTCATACGCGCTTTCTTTGTGGCGGTGTAGAACTCGCATAATTTTATGGGTACCTTTCCAATGACTCTGAAGCTCTTTTTCTCTCTCTTCTTCGATTTTAAATTTGTGCGGTGTCCCCTCGCTCCACATTGTCGTCCCGACAATGATGTTTTTCAGGCCATCTTCTCCACAAAGAGCTTTGACGATTTCCCACGTTTTTTGCTGACTTGACCCCATTCTTACCTCGCTGATATCGTGTAAGAAGACGACACCTTGAATCTCGAATAAATTCTTTTGAATGGTAAGGCCCCGAAGTTTGGATGCGATATCGTCCAGGATGACCAGGTTGGCTCTGCCGGAATTATCGAAACCAGGGGTATCTACCAGACATACTCTTCGGTTTCGAACCATGGTTGTATAAGCGGTTGTACTGTACGTGACTAATGCATTGGTTAGGAATCTGATATTTCTCATTCCAGTTTAAGAGGTAAAGAGAATGGAAACGTAAGTACTTACCTGATTTTGAATTGCCACTGACGACCGGGTGGCTTTGGGTAAAGAAATTTAGCCCTCCCAAAGTGTCTATGAAGCTGCTTTTCCCAGAGCCAGTCTTCCCTACGACCAAAACGACTGGAGTTGGCTTAAATGGCAATTGGCTAGGAAGGCGCGGTACTTCTGTGGCTTCTGCAATCACAATGCTATGAGAATTTTGATTCAAAAAAAAGGCAGATGAGATAACCCAGCACAAAATACAGAGTGAGGAAAGATGTTTACCTTGGCCATTATTACTGTCAGTTAAATCCTGGGGACGCGCCATGAACGTTTCTTAGTTGGAAGGTATGATCTACACCAAGGATGTGTAAATGGGTATTGTATCGATATCCTTAATGGCAACTGTAGGTAGGTGTGAAAAATGTTATATGCGTAGCGAAGGGGCTTGCAGTAAGGACTCTTTTTTGCTTCGGCGTGAAAGAAGTGAGGGGTATATATGCGCTTTTGAACTCCACTGTATTTGGGATATCACCGAGAAGTAAATGGCTGTGAGGCGGCGTCAGAAACTTAGCCTTGTATATCACACACATAGCCATATGTAACAGAGGTTACTTCACGCAAAAAATAACTTTTTGGCCCGCATACATGGTTTGACCGGTGTCCAGCAAAATTTTTCAGAGGCACATTCGGAAACAGAAGGGGTATTCAAACATGAAAAACGCGAAGTGGCGTACTAGATATGGGTGGCGGGAGTTGCACTCTCAGCCACGCGATAAGCCTAGCCTCATGTCATGAACTTGGACGTAGGCATATGTTCGTTACCGCAGTCCGGAGCGGTTTGTCACTTCAACGTGCATCCGTCACAATCTGGAAATTTAAAAATCATCGACTTTTCGGTACGGGGCTCATAGTCACTTTCGTTCTTAAAAAAAAAAAAAAAAAAAAACAGATGATGCGATGTGATATCACTCTAGAGGAATTCAAAGTTCGTCGGCGTGATCACGCATAGCGTCCGAATTTAATTTGATTGATTAATTTTTTGGTGGGCTTGATGCAGGTACTGACGTTCGCTACGCCATTTCGGGTTATTTATGTTTGAATCCATTTGTTACATGTGATGTAACACTACTGGTTCCATTTTTAAGCGCGGTTGGGGCGTGTAATTATTAATTGAGTAGTTACGCGAGCAACTGGTCAAGGAAGATAGGATTTCCCTCGACGCCCCCAGATTTTGCTTTGGGGCTTCCCTGTCTATTTGTACACGCCGACAATGTGAAAGTTTCTCTTTTCTTGACGGCGATGCGGTTAGTGTTGCGGTAGTTGTAGGGTTCCTTCAGAGGGAAAACAAAAAGCCAAATGAAAACGCAACATTAGTAAGATTTAACTACGACAATATATCGTCCGAATGATTGTGATATACCTTCTCTGAAAAGAAAAATTCAAGTTAACTTGCAGTTGTAACCGTACTAACATGCCCGGGTTCCGCATACGGGCGCATGGAGAAACTCCCCATCCACCGTTTAAAATCCAAAGAGGATCCTCTTACATATCCCATTAGCTTCAACTTCTCGTGTCACTAAAATTTCCTTACATCTAGTTACATGTTCTTGATTTTCCCATGTCCTGTATTTGTTCTATAGAATCGAGCACCATGAGGAAGACTTCTGCTCGGATTCAGCTTTCTTCATTTCTTCCTGGAGATTCTCCAATTGCTTTTTCTTTTTCTCATATTTTCTTGTCATCTCTTGCAATTTCTGACGCTCTTTTCCTTTTTTTGATTTCCCGCTTCCCATTTCTGATGCACTTTTCCCTTCCTTCTATTTTTCTCTTCCAACTGACGCGCTTCTTGATTTCTTCGATTTTCCTCTCCCAAACGACGCACCTCTTCCTGCATCTAACGTTTTGTTTCCTGTATTTCCCTTTTGAGTCTTTCTGCCTCCTCATGTCTTTCCGGCATAGCGAGTCGACTGACAGTCGTGTTCTCGGCGGTATGAGGGGGGCTCCATCACCTCCTTTTGGGTAAGAAGAACCTACGAAGTAAGGCCAAAAACTCCTCGGCGATTTGATATGCGCCTTCTATAGCACAGTCCAGGACCGCATGGTTTGTGGATTCTTTTCGAATAATCACTTTGAAGCTACTTTTCTCTCTCTTCGTTTTTGAACTTGTACGATGCCTCAATGCTCCACATTGTTGTCCCGGCGACGACGTTTCTCTGGCCATTTCCTCCGCAAAGCACTTTGAGAATTTCCCACGTTCTCCGTTGTCTTAGTCCTAGCATATTCTCGTTGATATCGTGTAAGAAGACGACAGCTTGAGTCATGGAATGTTTTTTTTTTTTTTTTTTTTTTTTAACAATAAGTATCTCTCAAGATGTCCAGGTTGTCTCCAGCGGAATCACCAAAACCAGAGTTATCTACCAGGAGCACCTTTCGGTTTTGAATCGTGGTTAAATAAACAGTTGCCGTGTGCGTGCCTAATATGTTGCTTAAAAATCGCATACTTCTCATTATAGTATCCCGAGGGAAGGTGGCAGGGAAACATAAGAAACCCCATGCTTTTGGCACATTACTAATGAGATACGGAAATGTCGTCCCCTAAATGCGTCTGTGAAGCTGCTCTTGCAAGACCCAGTCTTTCCTATAATAGCAATGACTGAAATTGGCTGCAGGGAGACACGGCTCTTCTGTAGCTTCTGTAATAATATCATAAGAATTGTGTCCAAAAAGTGAATGAAATAACCGAAGAATACAAAACACAGAGAGTGTGAAAATATGTTTACCTCGATCATTTTCGCTGTAAATTAAATCTGAGAGACTCACGGTACGCATTATAAATTGCTCTTGGTTGGAAGGCACGATATACTGTTGCGGTATGGGATTTATGTATGCGGGAGAGTGCGTGCGGAAGTGTTAAAAACCGAATGATACGTTGTGATGCGTGGATTTTCATGATGTCTACGGCCGTTTGTTTTCTTTCCTTTTCTTTTTTTTCCCCCGGTTGGCAATGTAATTTTTCGTCGCTTTTGTTTTTCTGGCTGGGCGTAGATTTCGGTGGTATTGTGGTTGTTACTTTCTTTGCATTGCCGTTGCGTTCATGCTTTAGTTTCCGAGTTGCATATGTTGTTTTCCTTTCGTTATGCTGCATTTTCTTTTGACTGGAGGACATGGAAAGGAGGGAAGGAGAATCTAGTGGAAAATGGAAGATGGAGATGGAAAAAAATGGATATGATGGGAAGTTGTAGGGTGTTTTCTTTTGTTGGTTCGGAAAGAAATGGTGGAAATGGAAAGATGCGATAGTGGTTTTGTTTTTGGGTATAAATCCCTGGGGTTCTGTTCTGGTTTTACTTTTCTCTTCACTCAATGCGCGGTTGAATCAAATTCTGTTCTCTTTGCCGATCTTTTCTTGATTCGCTTTTTCTGATTCTTTTCCAATAAAACTATTCTCAAAAAATTCTCGATCTTTTTTCTTCTTTCGAATAGTTGTTGTCTTGTTGTCCAAGTTCCTCCTCGGTAAAAAAAACGATATGTGATAGGCCCCAAGGGTATAAAAATTAAACATCGTATTCCTATCCCTGGCAACTGTAGAGAGACGTAAATAATACGATGCGCGGAGCGAAGGATCTTGCTGTTGGAATACGGTATCGGTTACGCATACATGCATATGACGGCTTTACATTCCCCATCTTCGCCTTTTGTTACTGTGATTTCGGCTTCCGTGCCTTTGGCGATTTTTATCACCTTTGTGCGTTCAGCTTCTATCCTTTCTTCCTCTCGGATTTCTGGATTCTTTTCTTTCATTGCTGTTTTTCTTGTATGTCCCCGCTGGATTCTCGCGAAGGGAATGAGCAGAAGATATAGTTGTACCGTTCTCTTCTCCAAATACGTTGCAAACAGAAAATCAATTTACCAGCGATAGTGGAAAAAGAAACTTGAATATATATTCTGACCAGTTACTCTTTGTGCCTTTCATCTACTCATGTCGGCTGTAGGACCGATATCGATCCTTTTAATTCCATCATGACTGTATACATGGTACATGGTACATGTACATGTACATGTACAGGAGCTCACTGAATTCGTAGATATTCAAGCATTCATTAATAAATTAACTACGAGATGATTATTCCATACAAGTGTTGAAGAGAAGTGTCTCGCTTATTACTCTTCCATATTCTGTGGCCCTTTTCTGGACATTTTTTCCCTTTGTGTTTGGCTTAAGCGTCTGCCTTGGCTCGGAGTCTTCTTTCCGAGCTCTTCGTGTATATAAGCAGCATTTTTGTTCCCTTTCTTCGCTTCTTTATCGAAAAACTAACTCTGATTTTTCCGATACCATGTGGAAGTAGCTTTAACGCTAATCCGGAGTGGAACTACTATTGAACTTACTCTTCCCATGGTATTTCCTAAAGCAACCGTTTGGACTCGAATCCTTGTAAGAAAAAAAAAGTGTTGAACTCAAAGCGGACAAATATTCATTGAAAACAGCAGCCTAAGAAAGAATTAGCCAATTAACACCATCATCGGTAAAAGAAAGTAAAGAGAAACAACAAAACAAGAAACGAGGTTCAGAGAAGACCACGAAGCGGCCAGGACATAAAATTGACCATCAACCGAAAAGAAAAAGAGGAAGGAAGCTCCGGTGAAGATGTCGCAGCTAAAAATACAAACAAACAAACCGAGATATAAAATAACATTAGCAGCATAAAGAGAAAAGGACAAACAGTAACAATAGTAAACTTCGTTCTATAGAAAAAGGAAAAGTTAAGGAAAACGAAAGAGATAAAGAATAACAGGGAGGGATGGAGGGAAAAAAGAAAGATATTTTGTAAGCTAGAAAAACGGTGGAAAGGATCAACGCTGACGAAGAAAGTACAGGAGAACACCAATCTTAGTTTGAGAATTTTCAAAGGCGGAAAGCGCTGAAGGAAAATTAAGGGAAAGGTAAGTGGTCAATGTATTGGTTGAGAGGGAAAAGAGACGTGGAAAGGGGAAGAAGCGGGAGAGACAAACTGGCGAGTGATAAGCGATGATAAGGGGAGGCATCAAGGTAGACCATGGCCGTCAACCGAAAGCTTGTTACATAGCTACAATGCAAATCAGCTTAAAATTTCCTTCTTGAGACGGAAGGCAAGATGTAAGCACGGAGAAATCATAGTAACAGCACGCACGACCAATCCTCGGCCAACAGCATCCCACCCGAAAAAAAAAAAAAAAAAAAAAAATTGTCCATACACCAACTTGAGACGTCAACTTAACGCTATATTAAATACTGGACACTATCCCGCAGCGCATTAAAAATCTCGGGAGGACGAGAGTTAGCGGCTGATTCAATCATTTTTAGGTTCACAGGATGGATATTTGGCCGACTCGGGGAACAAAGCTTACTCATATATCAACTCTAAAACTCTGCTATAGATTTGTAATTTTGTTGGTGGTGGAGCAGAGGATAAAACTGCTAATATGTCGGATCAATGGCGCTTTTGCGTTTTCCTATCCTGGCGAGATGTTATATAAGCCGCATATTTACGTGCATACGTATGCTAAATCGTTCCAAGGGCCGAGAATGCAAACATTATCTCCTGGGATGCATTATCGAAAGGTTCTATCTTCACATCATATGTGGAGAATTTTGGCCAAAGAATAGCTATTCCGATACCGTCACCTACCAATCCATAATGAATCATGATATATCACTCGTATTCAGATTTCGGTTTCCGGTCGGAAATTCAGAATCTTGGCTCCAACTTAGACGCCGATTCCGGTTGTGTAAGATTCTTCTTTGATTATTTGAAGTGCACGTAATGTATTTACATGCAAGTCAGTTTATTTATTTATTTATTTAAAAAATATTCCCGGGGGGATGTTCAAGTTGACTCGAAAATATGACATTTTTAACAGTTCTGGATCTTACATACGAGAAAATAGAGGAACTCTCAGCTGCTCCACCTTTCAAAATTTAAAATGAATCCTCTTACATATGCGCAATACTTCTCGTCAATTCCAACTTCTCATATCAGCAGAATCTTCGTACATTTCGATACATAGTTCCTGGCTTTCCTCATGTCATATATTTCTTATACTGAATCGAGCACCGTGAAGATTTCTGCTCGAGTCTTACATTTTTAATTCTTTCATGAGATTCTCCACTTCGCTTTTCCTTCTGTTGTATTTTCTTTTCGTTCTGCCATATTCACTTTCTTTCCACCATTGCCAACGCTTTTCTTCCTGCCTCAAATTCTCATTTTCCGACTCCAGCATTCTAGGGGGAGAAAAGTGAAACGCAAGCACTTACATGACTTTACACTCTCACCAACGACTGGGCGTCGCTTGGTACGGAAGTGTCGTCCTCCTAATGTGTCTATAAAGCTACTTTTCCCGGCCCTAGTCTTTCCTATGACCATAATAACTGCATATAGGCCGGAAGGACTTGGTTCTTCTGTAACTACTGGAATAACAATGCCATGAGAATTTTGTTTGAAAGGCAAATGGAATAACAC
>JABYPW010002024.1:0-12693 GCA_016880775.1 Phymatotrichopsis omnivora | reverse complement strand
GGGGGGTGGGCTGTGTTGACTGTGGGCGTCGCGGCGGCATTTTGCGACGTTTGACGATGCGTTATAGATACTAATAGCTGAGAACTAAAATGTAGGGGGTGGTTTGAAGGTGGGAAGAAGCCTGTTATCCTACTCCTTAAATACATTACTATATATACCGGTTATATAAGGAATGACATTGTTCAAACCTTATAGAAGCAATTTCATGCAAGTGTCTCTTTTAGGTTCCTTATAAGGTGGTACAATTATGCCAAACACTGATCATAGACTTAGTAAAGATTACCTACTATCATCATAGGTTTAACTTCCTATTCAATCTTCGATAAGACTTGTATATTGCCTATATAGCTAATAATGCCATAACTATTAAGTTAGCTTTAAATGAGTTTGCCAAAGCCTCTATTATGCTATACCATACTATATGAACCCATGTAAGCCTTATATGACTATCAGGTATAGCCCTTTCATAGTTTAGGTAATGCCACTATAAAATCAGTATTTGTAACAATGACTAAATACTGCTAAAGTGATGACTACTTTAACTCACATTTACTTATAGAGGTGAATAATGGTAGAACTCCTCAAGGAGTTTAGGTATGAATTTATAGGTTCAATAGTGACCTATTTAAGAGCATAGTTTACAAAGTCTCTAGAGAAATCTACAAGGCTTTATAAAGAAGATAAGGCTTCAGGCTATAGTATAGGAGAGGGAGAAGGAGGGGGTTAGGCTAAAAATAACTATTATGATATATTATAATAGTTATTATAGTATTGAGGTTTTCTAAATTTAGTAACCAATTGAAGTATAGTAGGGAAGCCTATTGTTACAGGGGCTAGCCTTTTAGATAGATTATATGCTATAGTCATAAGCAGTTTTCTTAGAGACAAGAGTGTTATTAAGTTTATTGTAAACTATAATTAGGTTAAAATTAGAGATTTCTCCTCTAGTGTTGATAATAATCTTATGCTCTTACTTATATAGGTGGTTTTTAGTAGGAGTATAGGGGGATATAGTAGTCTATAGTATAGATATAGCTTTACCTTTACTATTCATTTTCAGAACCTTAGCCTATAAGTATTTATAAAGGTTAACTAGGGCCTAAGTTACTATTTACTCTAAGGGGGCCAGTAGTGTAGTGCCACTACTATTTATAGGTAGGGTCTATAAAGAGGTAAGCTTCTTTTTATAGCTTTAGTAGCTTTTGAGGTCTATAACTATATTTTTCAATTGATTCTATAAGAGCTAGATTAGGTAGAATAGGAGCTACAGTTTGAGGTAAGGTAGAGTTGCTAGTAGTAATGACTTTAAGTTCTTTAGATCATTATTTGATCGACCTAATTTTTTCCAAGAAACTTTAGACTAATTTAAAGTAAGTAAAAATCTAGTAGTAGTAAAGCTTTAGACTAGGATCAAGAAACTCTAAGATATAACTATAAGCTAAATAGCCACTATATATAAAATAGTTTTAAGAACTTCTCTATTGTTAAAGGTACATCTTATATATATAATTCCTAAAACTTATATAAATATTTATTATAATTAGTATATAGTCATAGAAATAGAGCTATAGAACTAGTATATTTAATCTTAATTATACAATACTCACATCTCTAGAAATACTTAACATTTTAATAACACTACCTATTATAGATCTAAAGTTTACTAGAGAAGTTATACTTGATAAAAAGACATCCCTTAGAGCACTTATAGACTGCTTAAGAGTAAGGAAGGGTAAGGGAAAATAGTTAAGCCTAGTATAGACTACAAGGGATAGTTTCTAGGTATCAGCAGAAGAATTGGATCATATTGATATCAATGTTGAAGTTGAAAGTGGAGATAAGAGTGTTAAGCTAAATAGAAGTGGTATTAGAGATGAGAGTGGTAGAAGTAAGAGTGAAGATGAGCACAATAAGGCAGAGGTAGGATAGATTAGCTTGGAGTATTATCAGCCTTTTTTTTTTTTCTTTTTATGTACTATATTATCAAATTGTACATTCTTGCTTTACTGCAATTAAGCCTTGTATTACGAAAAACCCTATGCTCATGAACTCCCTGTTACATATTACACGTTACAAATTAGCAGTGTTCACAACCCTCCTATTACGTATTTGTGAACATTAGGTCGTAATAGCACAGCACATACATTCTTATTCACCTCCAAATACCTATGAATAAACCACTTCCTAACTAGCTATTATATATATCACTATACTTAAGGAAGACAGATCGAGAGAGTTTTACCTTTCTTCTTACTAAGCAAGTAATATGATAAAAATTCAGTCTGATTTTACCGCTAGAAAATAGGGAAAAAATTCGATTCATATGAATGATCACTTTGGGAGAGCTTATTTCTCGTTTGTAGCTTGTCCTTTGGGGTGAAGAAACGAATAATTTTGTGTTCTGTTTTTTGGTGGTTCGACCATGTCCGATTAGTCAGTCATGTCCGATTAGCCGATCATGTATAAAATGTACTGTACTTGGGTATGAGGGTAAATGATCGCAACTCTTTCTGAGCCAATCGTTCTATGTAGGCACAAGATCAGCCCAATAGGATAGGGTTGCGATCACTTTTTTCCTCACAATAACGAGCGGGAAAAGCGCTAATAGGACCAGAGCAGCCCTGCATCAATGGCGCTCTACCATACTTTTTTTATCAAATTTTATCACTTTTGTGCACACCCGAGTACTAGTACATGTAGTCACCTCCTTTTGCGCCTTAGTCATTTATGCGCTGGAAATTAGGGCAACCACCTTATGTCAGCCAGCCCGCTCCCAAGTGTATTGTAATGACGTCCTCGCGCTCCACAGATCCTTCCTAAACTTCTCTGAGAGGTCCCCTTCTGCGATACTGCCTTTCTGTCCTGAGGGACTCGAGACCATGGACAATCGATTTGGCCTCGAAGATGGCTACCGCTCTTCTCCCAGCAGACACAATCAGCGAACCAGCGAGCAGCTTTATCTTCAACCTAAACTCATCGAATTCGAAGAATTTGACCCCCCTCCGCTTCACCCTGCGATGACATGCGAGCAACATTGGGCTGCAAATATTCCTCCTCTCTTTCCGGTGATGCCGCTTCGAGAGCTTCCATCCCATGATCAGCCGGCCTTAAATTTCCCTTCCCCACCTCTGCACGGCCCACCTATGACAGTCAATAATTTGGAAACCAAACTGCGAGGAATGATCATAAGCAATCAACAACAACGGCAACACCAATCACAAATCATGGAAGGCCAGCCGCCAAGCTCTTCTTTACCTCCACCAGGCTTTCATATGGGTTCAGGATGCATGTCCAGCATTCCCTCACCGGGTATGCCCTTGAGCCCTCCGCCGTATCCTCCACACATGGGATTCTCCTCCTATATGGATTTGCACGGCGAGCGAGTTCCGCCTTCACCCACAACCCCCAGTTCTTATTCGCATTTCCCGCCGCAATATTTCCAGCAACAATATCCAGAATCCCAGTATGTAGGATCTCCTCCCCTTCCAGCCTCGTATCCGAATACACAATCTTCGCAATCTATATCGTCACCGCCTCCGCAATACCGGACCCCAGGCTCACCTAATCATAAGACAAGCTCACCTCCAGCCCCTTCTCTCCAAGTATCCCAGCTCCGAAAATCTCAACAACACCTCGTACACACTTCTGCCCACGACCAGAGATCGCTTCAGCAACCTCAGCGGCCAGGTGCAAATAACTCACAGTCTCGCAGTGTACAAACGACGCCGCAACGAGTCACTAGAGCATCCCCCGGGCCAAATCTGGATCACTTCCCACCTTTGGTCCCAGAGCGGCCGAAAAATATTTCTCAACCTTCAAACGAGACCTCGACACCGTTATCCAATCCCCACCAAGGACCTCAATTTCAACCGATAGCTATAACTGCCCACAAACCCTCCTCTCCAAATCGCGGTAGTTATGATAGCCACAGAGATTTCCATGGCTATGGATACAAACGGAACTTCCAGTCAACGGAAGCAATTGAGCAAATATCGAAAGAGCAGAATATGCATCTAGACGCACTCGCACAAAAAATTATCGCTGAAGCAGCTCCTCTGGAGTCAGAAAAACGTGCTAAACTCAAATTATTGGAAAAATTGGAAGAAATATGCCAAAGAGTGTGTCCCGACGCCCAACTCATACCATTTGGTAGCTTCGTTAGTGAGTTCCTGTCTTCCATGTGCTTAACCTTTTTAATGTAAATTGCCGGAAAGAAAGCAAGAAAATGGTTCACAAACGAAATTGAAAACAATAAATCTGATTTCTATCTTTTATCTTGATTAGCCGGTTTTGCAACGACTTTATCGGATCTCGATGTGATATTCACGGCATCATCGTTCACGAACCCCAAAACATCTGTTGCTCCAGTCGGTTCGCTGTTTTCACCGAACCCCGATTTCACAATCCCTCAGCTACTGGAGAAGGAATTACAGACCGAAGAGTTCGACGCTCTGCTGCTTACAAAGACACGGGTCCCAATTTTGAAGCTTGTTCAACACCCCACTGAGGAATTTCCGCATAAATTACATTGCGATATGGGATTTTCGAACCTCTTGGCGTTACACAATACACAGTTACTTTCGTGCTACTCCAGATGCGATGGAAGATTAAAAGATATGGTTTTGTTCATCAAGGTACGGAATTTATTTTAGACAATAAGCGATTGGTGGGATGGCTGATAATCTTATTCCGATCTTGCAGTGGTGGGCAAAAAGACGGCATATCAATAATCCATACCGCGGCACGCTCTCGTCATACGGTTATTCTTTGATGATCCTCCATTACCTTATCAACGTGGTCAGGCCCCCGGTTCTCTACAACCTCCAAACGATCAGCACACCCGAGGATGTTGATATAGGAGAATTATACGACGAGGATGGTTACGGAGATCACCGAATTTGGTTCCACAAAGATATATCCACCCTCGAAAAGTCTACCAACGTTATGCATCTCGGAGAGTTGTTGCGAGGGTTTTTCGAGTATTACGCTTACAACTTTCAATGGGGCCGCGATGTTATTTCCATCAGAACCAAAGATGGGATATTAACGAAACAACAGAAAGGATGGGTAGCAGCAGTGACTAGACCCGGAGTGGAACACGAAGTCAAGGACCGGTATCTTTTCGCTATTGAAGATCCCTTCGAAATAGAACACAATGTGAGCAGGACTTGCAACAACTATGGAGTTTCGAGAATTCGAGAAGAGCTCAAACGAGCGGTGAAATTGATTAGATATAAAGATGGTGGGAAGGCTGTGACTGAGTACTTATGCATGGAGGCTCCGGAGGAGAGAACGTGGTTCAGGAGAGAGTATGACAACCGAGGTGATGAGAACACAGGAGTAAATGAAGACGGAAGAAGTAGACGAGACATGGAAAATGCGGAACACGATGCAAGACACATAGAGGGGCATGTGGAGGGGAATGGGGTTGCAATTGCAGAAAACCAGGATAAAGCTGGGAGAGAAGAGATGACACGGCCTCATATCGCCAACATAGGACACGTCGAAATTGTATCAGCCCCTATGGATCGCTGACAAGAGTCCGGAGTGTGCCGAATTTGCTGGGCATAGGAACCACGGACCTCCAGGAGCCTGTCAGTTTTTTCTTTTTTTCTTTTTTTTTTCTTTTTCTTTTTTTTTTTTTTGGCATGTCTCATTTTGTATCTGAATGGTATATATTTGCTGCCTTTACCCTTTGCTCCATTTCCTTTACCTGTTTATTTATACTTTTCCCATTTTATCGTTTTTTGTTTTTTTTTTTCCTTCTATCACAGATGGGTGGATATCGGGGTTAAAGACATTGGAAGACAAAGCTTGTTGGTTTGTAGGCGTAATGGAAAATAGTCTTGGCCATTTTTTGTTTTTCGTTTTGCGTGTGTTTGTATGAAATCACCTCAAAGGCGCCTGGAGAAGCCACCGAATGGAAAATTGATTTTTTGTTTGTTATTTTTGGGGGGTGGTTGGGTTGGGTGGAGGAGTTTATTGGAAATTTTGGCTTGTTTGCGTGGACGGAAAATCTGATGCCCTGTCCGATGGAGAAAACGTACGAAGGATGGGCTCGAAAGTTGATTGTGGGTTTTGATACATGAGGTATCACTCCGTGTTGGATACTCTCCGATTTGCACCGCCTGGCATTTCGTTTGCTCAAAATGTTGGGATATAGGTATGCGGAGTAAATGAAATAAAAAAATCAATGGAGAAATACAGCTTGCGAGGAAATTTAATGCGCTAAATGTTTTGGAGCGGGAGAGGTATGGCATTGAAACGAAGATCAATGTAAAATATATAGAATTTGTAGTTCATAAAGATTTTCATCCACAAGTTATCACACCAGTGCGGCATAGCGGAGAGATCGCTATGGCCCAGAGGTTAGAGTAATCGCAGAGCTTGCCGATGAACCGGAAATTGCAGGTATCTGGTTGTTGCACCGAGTTTAGAAGCAAGGTATTTGGCGAGTGATGGCTCGTGACGGAATGTTGGGACGTTGGATCGAAGCTTGGAGGTTATAGAAATGTGCTACAAAAATTCGGATTAGGTTGTTTTTAAATTATGAACATTCGCAGCATTTCAGCAGTCTGGACCGTTTTGTCGATGCTTACGATTTATGCAGGAAATTTTTTCCACCCTTTAATTTTTGATAGCGGTAGTGCAGGCTCGGGATACGAAGAGGCCTTTTCTTCACGTCAAGCGCTCGCTTTAGGTTCGACATACTCTCCCCACACGCCGAGCATCCTTCGCACAGCCCAATCCTTAATTATCCCGGCATTTCCAAACGGTGATAGTCTTTCCAGGAATAAAATACCACCTTGTAGCTTGAAACTAACGCATCTATCGTACCCCTTGCTCAAGTGACTAACGGCTGGCGCTATCGAAACCGCTCATATACAGCTACCGTTATCCCACGCCACTCACGTGCTATACGTCCTCACCCTCCAGCACACTTGTTAATCAAACAACAGCACTCTCTTGTTAGTAACCGCTACACAGGCCTTACATTACTCCTGGTTATTATGACATACATTTCCACAAAGCTAGCTCCAGTTTCTTACTACGCCTCTCGCCGCCCTTTCCGCCCCCGGCCCTCGCTTGATATCGGATGAACTTTATTGGACTCGCGAGCAGTGTGTGCATACACGTACATGCACTCGCACGCCCATCTGCCGATTTTACGCCGTCTTCATGCAGCACTGTGGTACCGCGGGGAAGGTAAACCGCCGCTCGCGGGCGCAGTCTAATCTGGTATGGGGGTGTTAACGGAGCCCTTGCATATGGAGATCGTGAGTTGTGGGAATACGGTTTTTCGATCGTCGGAAACCAGTGGTACGCGGTAAAGGATTGTCCGCTTTGAATGGCATAGCCTTGCGGTCCTTTGTGCGCACGTGGATGCACGGAATCGCATACGGCGTTGGCAGGACGATTGCAATGCGAGATGGCGCAAAATATCACCGCCGCCGGGCTGAGCGAGGGTTAGTTACCACGTCTGGGGGAGTTGGGAATTTGGGTTTGTGCTGTTGGTGGCGGCAGCGATTATGTGAGTACCACAGAGAGGGACACTTAAGGGAATGTGGGAAAGGGAAAATGTATCAATGTTGAATTAGGCGTCGTGGAGATCTTGGTCCATATTGACCTGCTTGTTAGATCTGGACTCGCAAGAAAATGTTCGTGTATCAGCATCAAATGCTGTTGCTTCCGCCGATGATGCTCGCATCCTGTACCACAGACGCACCGCAGATACAAGGAAATGTCAAACCAACGAGCCGGGACCCATCCGCGAACTCTAATATCTAACCATCCTGGGGGTCAAATACCTTCAAGTTCCCGTTTTCTGTACTCTTCCACAGCAACATTCGCCGGGTTTTACCGTCAACATCAATGTGCTTTTCCGCAGACAGCGAGTGTGCGTGGTACTTACATGTACTTTGCACGCTGTGCACGCTGTGCTGCCCAACAGGCATCCAAAACGGAACTGCGATGCAGTCGAAGCTGAGGCTGAAAATCTACCGTCTCACGGGGCTGAAAGCGCCGCCCGAATCGTGCACGAAACGTTCGCTTAAATAAACCCCAGCCCACTCGCACAAGCTCACATATTATGTAAAGTACTAGTACAGTACGTCGGTCAATCTAATCCTTCTCGATGTTTCTTCGGCGCGTAGAAAACAAAGTTGCCATAATTTATCGCACGGGCGCCATCCATCCAAAAGCATGGATCAACCCGGACAAGCGCGCGGCTGCAGACCCGAAAACTGGCGCGGGGAAAAAAAAACAGTTCCGAGGGGTGACAATTCGAGGGAGTCTCCGTCTTCTCGAATCAAAGGGGGCACGGACCCTGGAAGCTTTTTCGAGCCCACGCCCGCTAAGGCGACATCTGAAATTTGATCGATTCCACGAAAGGCGAGAGGCGAGGCATGCCGATCCAGATCGAGAACGTGAACCTGGCCCCTTCCCCCTTCCCCTTCCGGCCGCGCGTTCCATCCGCCGGTCCACGCTTGTAATTCGAACTGACGAACGATTATCAATTAATCGCAGGTCGAAATAAGATGGGCTATCCTGCCGTGTCGTATCCTGTCGTTGAATTTTTGCCGGGTGATAGAGCGCGATCGATCCATTATTCAGGAAGCGCGTTGGTTGGAAGGCAAGGGCAAAAGCAAAAAAAAATAAATGAGATCGGAAATTTGGAGAGAAAAGTACAGCATGGGCTGTTTTTTTTCTTTTTTTTTTTTTTCTTCCTTCTCCCTTCTTTATGTTGGTGAGGGGTGTCGTTCGTTTCGAGAAGGGGATATTTCAAGCGGGGGAGACGGGGTAGGAGCCCGCTGGTCAGTGGTTGGATTTGCGGGTTGGGATCTTGTTTCTTTTTTTCTTTCGTCTTTGGTGCTGGCTCGTTTATTGTTCGTGTATGGTTGCTTTTTTTTGATTTACTCCCTGCGTTCTGCGTTCCTTTTTTTTTTTTTTTTTTTTTTTTTTTTTTTTTTTTTTTTTCCCAAGTAATGTATACATACATATCAAGTTTTTGTCTTTTCTATTTTCTTTTTCTTTTCCAGTTCGGCACAGACTGGACGGCAGATACCAGCTCGGACTTTTCTTCTATCAGGACCCTCGCGCAAACGAGGAGCATGTACATGTAGTTAAGTAATAATTAGCTGTGTAGGGCAACGTTGGCAGAATGGACTATCGCTTTGCACGGACAGTCAGAGCAGCAGCAAGGCTGGAGAAAAGTAGACGCTGATAACATAATGACAAGTAGAATACAATACAGGCTGGCTACAGGCCGGGTGAGGGCCCATGGAGCAGCAGAAGCAGCAGAAGCAGCATCCCAGCAGAGCATTGGGCACTCTTGCTCGTTCTCGCCCTCTATCACTTCTCTCTCTTCCCTCCAGCGTAGTCTTCAGCAGAGCAGAGTCCTTTGGCAGAGCACTCTCGCAGGCAGCTGGGAGAGCACCCGCTCCAGGCTGAAGCAGGCAACCTCGACGGAGGAAATGACCTCCAAATGGCCTTCAATGGCCTTCTATGGCCTCTACATGTACTGGAGCACACAAATAGCAAGGATCCATGGCTAAGGTGAAGCTCTGACGGGTCTTGCAGTCAAGCGGAGCACCGCGGATCAGCGCCTGAGTTCCCCTTCCGAGCACAGCCCAACAACTAGCCAGATGCGCCTTCCTAGACAACGTCTTTATTATTCTGGTCCTTCTGCGCTGCTCGCTGCAAATGGCTCTGCTTGCCACTTGCAAGCATATCGCGAGTCGGCCTCTCCGTTCTCTCTGCTTGCTCACTTGCTACATAACACTGTCCCGCGAAAATCTTTCCTTCCCTCATCTTCTCCCATCATCCCCCCATCAAATTCTCCTCATCCTCTCCATCCTTATCTCTGTCCCGTCGGCCGCGCCCTCTCCTCCACCCGCTGCTCTCTTTGGCCGTTGTTCTCGCATCTGTCGCTCGCTCAGCCAATTCCCAAATTTCCACAGCCGATCTTTAGCCTTGCCGACCAACCAGTCAGCAAGCCCAGCCCGTTGCGGCTGTCAGCCTGCCAGTAATTTTTTTTTTTTAGTTCCAACCACCCATCCCTCCTGCTTGGATCGCGCGCATCGTTCGCCGGCAAGTCCAGCAACAAAGTCCCCCAGCCAACAATAGCAAAGGGGTCAACAGGAGGAACACATAAAGCATATAACCAAAGAAGTTTATAAAAAAAAGAAAAAAAAAAAAAGGAAAAAAAAGGAAAAAAAAATACATATATACAAACAAAAATAACTGGTCTTCGCTAGTTTACCGATCCACGCAAAACAAGCACTTCGCCGCCTCTCCGTCCGCTTGAGCTGCTGTTACCCGCACCTTCGGCGGCACAAGGGAATTCTTCGAGTGATCTGGAGATCGTGACGACGGTCCCGCGACTGCTAGGCTATCTATAAGACGCCTCTACCCCAATTCCCCGACATTGTGCGTAGGTGAGCGTCCAGCTTCTGCATCGCTTGCTGGTAGACAGAGCAAGCAATTCCTACGGCGATTGGCCACGACAAATTGGTGATGGAACAGGGCGAGGCGAATTCAAGTTCGAGGACCCCTTTCTCTGCTGAGCCGGGTCAACAGGTGCCGCCACTACCGTCGGATACCAAAGTCGACAATACGAGTAGTCCGGAGATGGAACCCATTGAAGGTATGCCTCTCACTGCAGCTATGGACACACCGATGGGAAATGCGCCTGTCCCGGTGTCGAACTTAGGGCTTGGAGGTGCTTCTGGAGTCCAACAACCGAAAGTGCAGACGGCGTTCATCCACAAACTTTATAAGTACGGAATTTCCGAATGTGCCTCTTCTGCGAATCTGCTGCGAGGGCTATAGATCGGGTTGAACTGACTCTGTGTGAAATAGCATGTTGGAGGATACGAACATCCAGCACCTGATTTCTTGGTCGCCTTCTAACGAGAGTTTTGTGGTCTCGCCTACCGGAGAATTTTCGAAAGTTCTGAGGTACGGCCAAAAAGCAACACTGCCCTGTGATTGTGCGAGTATCGGTACTGACCAGCAAACCAGCCAATATTTCAAACACACAAATATATCATCGTTCGTGCGACAGCTTAATATGTACGGTTTCCATAAAGGTCGAGCTCTTGCTTATCCGATGGATAGTCTGCTACACGGGAGTGCTGACCTGTCTATCCCCCAGTCAATGATGTATTTCACACCGGTTCGCCAGATTCGACGCTGTGGGAATTCAAGCACGGCAACGGCAGCTTTAAACGTGGAGATCTAATCGGATTGCGGGAGATCAAGCGGCGGGCCTCAAGGCATGCCCTTATCCATCGCGATTCCTTTTCGGGAACGAAGAGCGCAGTTGCTTCGCAACCGGGAACGCCGAGCGAACAACCGCAGGATACCGTCGACGCTCGAATTTTGAACATCGAGCAGTCATTATTCGACATCAGCAATAGGCTTACCCGTTCAGAGGAAGCCAATGCCCTTCTGACAACCAAATGTCAGATTGCAATCGAAAGCCTGGCAAGGTGTCACCAGGTAGGCCGCTAGAGCTATGAATTTGTGTTCCATTGGTGTCTATTATTTACGCTTACATCTGAATATCTGAATAGTGGACCATCGAGCTCTCGTCGGCTATGACAAGCCTGGCGTCTCCGGAGCACGCACCGATCCTCCATCGAAGTAAGATCGCATATTTGAATGTATGATGAGCTTGATCCAAGATATCTAACTATTCGGTTCTCAGTTCAAACGATGCAAAAGGAGGTTGAGCGTCACGCAGTGTTACTCGAGGACGATGTATTCCTTCGAGATCGCCAACCTTTTTTATCATCATTATCTATTGACAACTCAGCGCCTCTCTCACCACGACAGAGGCCCGTTGAAGACGAATCTAGACGTTCTTCCCTGAGCGGACAACTGAGACCAGGCGGGTATTTCCGAACGCCTGCACCTCCCTTAATATCGAACCCTCCCCGCAGATTTGGATCTGTTGGTATTGGCTCGTCGTCTCCGAATGCCCTTCGGCCCCAACAACCACCTCAACAGCCACCTCAGCAACACCCACTCGCATCCTCATACCAATCACCAACCAGCCACCTCTCGAGAAGGCATACATCTGCAGACATCAGACTCCCGGGATGGCAGGCCAGCTCTCCGTTCAGCGGCATTGGGCAGACATCACATTGGCCACCGTCTCCGAACAGGACACCAAATCCGCCGGATAATCCTCGGGAAGCAATGGCGAATTACGATATACAGCAGCACAGACAACCCAATCCGCTATTCTCCTCGCAAACGACACCTCCGCTGAGCGAAACCACGCCCAACGGGGCAGAAAGCGGATGGAACTTTGGGAGTAAATTTCCGCCGGCTCGTGAAGCTGGCCATACAGCGCCTCCCACACGGCGGTCCAGCATGGTATCTAGCAGCGTGCATGCATTACTGAATCCGACAGATTCAGCAGGTGACAGGGATGGAGGTTCCGATGGCGAACCCGATGATAGGAAACGCAAAAGACTCCAATGATAGGGGTTCGAGACCTTTTTCAGCGTCGAATGAGATCAGGCTTGTATTGTTCATGTAACGATGTAGAGTCCCCCTCCCCCTCCCCCCCTTTCTTCCCCAGGCGGGAGGTGCGGACAAATAGGGCGTTGCAGATCACCAAAAATGATATATATGGCTATGACTGATCGCGGGGTAAAGGGAGTAGGGAAGAATGGATGGCCT
>JABYPW010002023.1:0-12698 GCA_016880775.1 Phymatotrichopsis omnivora | reverse complement strand
TTTAGGAGGTGCAGCGAGGACGGGTGGGGAAAAGTCTCTTTAAGCCATGACGCTCTTTTTATTTCCTTTCTTCTCTAGTTAGTCCATCCTATTAAGTTAGTGAAAAAGACGCCCCGCTGGAGGATAAAGTGTATTTAGTTAGGGAATAGAGTATATCTGTCTTGTAGTCTACGGCGCGACAAACCCCAACGAAAAAGCACAAGCGCTAATCGACCATTTCTTCCCGGCAAAGGAAGATCCCCTCCCCCCCCCACCAACAAAAGAACAGCTCACCAAGGAAGAGATCACGAAGGAAGAGCTCAAGTATGCCATCAGGAAAACCCTGCACACGACCGCCCCGGGCCCGGACCAGATAGGCTACACACTATAGAAGCAGCTTGCAGAAACCAACCCCTCCACAGTAATCCAGATCATCCAACCGCTCATGCAGCACAGAGTGCACCCCAGAAGCTTCAAAAGTACACTAGGGATCGCCCTGGCCAAACCAAAGAAAGACTCCTACGAAAACCCAAACAGTTATAGATGCATCTTCCTCATCAACACCATAGGGAAAATACTGGAGAAGATAATCACAGTAAGGTTATCCCAGCATGCAATAGAGAACAACATGATCACGGAAAACCAGTACGGAGCACTCCCAGGAAGATCAGTCACAGACGCGATAAACGCCCTCAAACACGACAGCAGGATAGAACAAAACCAAGGCAAAAAAGTCACCATGCTCTTCATGGACATCGAAAAAGGGTTCGACAGGGTCAACAAGAAAAAGCTACTCGACATCCTAAGAGAAGGAAACACCCCAGAGTACATAGTCAGATGGACTTGGTCCTTCCTCAGCCAGCGAAGCCTCGCCTTCTCGGATAAAGGAACACAGTCGGACCAAAAAGACATCAACCCAGGAGTACCACAGGGCTCCCCCATTTCCCCTCTTCTCTTCAATATCTATGTGGCAGAACTAACAAGAGACAGCGGGGCACAAATAAAGGTTTTCGTGTATGTAGATGATATCTGTCTCCTTTGTTCAGGGAAAAGCTATGAAGAGAATTGCAGAGCACTGGAGGAGTACGTCAACAGGGTTTTGAAAAGGAAACTGGAAAGCCTTTTGCTCTCACTGTCACCAGGGAAAACAGAATTGCAGCATGTCAGAGCAGAACCAAAAGACAGGCTCCCGGCCACAATCCTAGGAGAAAGAATCGAGCACAAGGACGTCGTGAGATACCTCGGAGTCATGCTACACAGAGGAGAAAAATACACCGCACACTGCCAACACAGATTAGGACAAGCACAGTCAAGCCTCCGGAACATCAGTAGGCTGGCAACCGGAGCCAAAGGACTCAGCGTGCACATGGCCAAAAAACTCGTCAGAGCAGTAATATACCCGTCGTTATATTACGGAGCGGACACCTTTCACCCGAACCTGATCTCGGACAAAGCAATCGGAATACTCGAAAAAGGATCGAGCCAAGCAGCAAAGTGGGCCTGCGGAATGTTCAGAACAGCCAACAACAACAAAGCGATCCTGGAAGCAGGACTGAACACCCCAGAACTGGAAATCCTCAGATACCAGAAAAACTACGGAGCAAGGATTCTCCAAATCGGAAAGGAACACCCAGTCTACAAGAGAATCCCACACCTGCCAGACAGACCCCACAAAAAACACCGACCGCCAAGGACACCAGCGTGGAGCTGCAAGACCTTCTCGAGCACATGGTCCATGACACGAATGCCACAGATCGATGCAATGCTCTGGACCTTAAGAGAGGAACTAGGCGAAAAACCTTTCTCGACCAACAAACTCGCTCCGCCAGTAAGCGCATGGCCCATCGACACGACAGGAAGACCAAAGCTGGCAAATTTCAAGGAAAAAGAAGAACAGCTCAAAACCTTCCCAAGAACCTTCGAAGACTGCCACCTCGCAATTTTCACAGACGCGTCCCAGGTAGGAGACCAGAACCAAGTAGGAGTAGGACTGGTCGCGTACCTCAGAAACAAAGAAGTCCTCAGATTCAACAAAAGCCAAGGCCCCGGCTTCCAGGTTTTCGACGGAGAACTAGAGGCCATAAGACTCGCTTTCGAAACAACAGTCAACCTAAAAAGAAAGTTCCCGGAGCTCACAAGGGTCACAGTGCTCAGCGACTCACAGACAGCCTTACGAGCAGCACAAAACCCATACCCCTCAGACACCCAGCACATAGCCAAGGAAATCTTCAAAGAAAACGTCAAGATCGCAAACCTCGGAGTAGCGGCCAATATGGATTGGGTACCAGCGCACCAGGGAATCAAGGGAAACGAAGCCGCAGACGAAGAAGCCAAAAAAGCCTCCACAGCCCCGATCACGAGAACATCGGGCAAAAAGAAAACATTAACCAGAGCCACCATCCGACGCAGAATCCGAACGACTCTAAAAACGGCGATGAAAAAGCTCACCGGCAGAGAAGAACCGTACGCCGACAAGTACGACCATCTCCCGAGGTTTGCAGCGACAAGAGCCTACCAGTTCAGAACCAACCAAGCCTACATCCCGAATCTCGTGCCGTGGGACAAAGAGCACAACATTTGCGTGTGCGGAGAAACCCAGACGGTACGACACTACCTCCTCGAATGCGAATCCGAACTCAACCCCGCCAAGGGCAGCCCAGAACGGAGTAGTTTCGAGACCATCCTCTACGACAATCCAGACGGCTGGAAAAAACTCGTCGACAAAGGCCTCGGAAGACCCCCAGGAAAAAAGGAAGCGCCGGAGCCCCCGAAGGTGGTCTTGGACAAGAGAGAGTAAAAGGGCAAGAGGGGGACTCTTATCTTTTCTTTTCTTTTCTTTTCTTTTCTTTTCTTTCTTGTCTTTTCTTTTCGCGCTTTTTTGACGGAGTGTTAGGAGGAGGAACGGTATTTCTGCCATGACGCTCTTTTTATTTCCTTTTCTTTCTAGCTAGTCCATCCTATTAAGTTAGCGAAAAAGACGCCCCGCTGGAGGAAAAGTGTATTTAGATAGGGAATAGAGTATATCTGTCTTGTAGTCTTTCCTTCCTTCCTTCTTTAGCGATAGCTACCTTGTCTTCTCTGCGAGTACCATTGTACGAGCCTTTGAGTTATCTTCGAGCCTTAAAGAATATATTCGTCTTTTCTCGTCTTCAACACTTGAAGTCCACCCTGTTCATTGTAGGAACGATATCTTCCAGTTGACCTTTCATTCAGCCGAGATATCTGAGTTTACTCAGTAGCGTTTGCGAAGCGTGCCTGAGGTATCTTTACCGAGTCATATACGAACCATATAGGGTGATCCGTCACACTTGGCCTAAGTGGCCTGCCATGGGGTGATCATGCCTGGACTTGAGAACCTCAGTGCGAAGAGATGGGGGTACATACCACAGACTATTCCACAATAGAAGGCAGTCATGAACACTGTAGGGTTCTTGTGGCGAGCTCAGAATGCGTTGGTATTCAGGGTCAGTAGCAACGGCTTCCCTCAAGGCTTGGTAAAAGGAAGGATTGAGCGAGGTATAACTTTTCTCAATCGCAGCAATGTACTGTCCTTTCTTAAGGAAGAGAAGACCGAGCTCTAGTACCCCCTCCGTAGGGACGTGGTCCCCACATCTGCTTGGGGCATCAGCTGCATCATTGGACTTACCTGGCTGATACACTACCTGGAAATCGATGGTGCCCAATTTCTCCATCCACCGGGCCTGTCTCCTGGAGAGGAGCCGAGTGGTCGTAAAGTACTCCAGGTTCTTATGATCCGTAATCACCAGCACTGGATAAGCCGTTCCCTCACACCAATGTCTCCATTGCATGTAAAGGCAGTCGAACACTGCAAGCATTTCCTTGTCATAGATCTTGTAATTCCACTCCGCTGGTTCAAGTTTGCGAGAGTGGAAGGCCAATGGGTGAATAGAGCCATCAGGAAACTGGTGTGACAGCATGCCCCCAAGGGCAAAGTCACTGGCATCAGTTTCAGCTTGAAGGGGGACGCGAGAATCGTGGTGGACAAGGATAGGCGCAGAGCTGAAGAGGGCCTTAAGGGTCTCAAAGGCAGACTGCTGCAGAGACCCCCAGGTCCAGGGCTGGTCTTGCTTGGTGAGGTTTGTCAGGGGCGTCGCGATCTTCAAAAATCCTTGGATGAAGACCTGATAAAAGTTGGCGAGGCCCAAAAACGAACGGACATCACGAACTGTGGTGGGAGTAGGCCAATCTCGGATAGCTTGTATCCTATCCTCTGAGATGCTAATGCCCTTGTCAGAGATGATGAACCCAAGGAATTCCACTTCATAGACCGCCCAGATGCACTTGGCTGGTTTGAGTGCCAGCTTGTGTCGATTAAGGCACTTAAGAACTTCCTGCATAAGGCGGTCGTGTTCTTCCTTGGTTGCGGCATAGATTAGGATGTCATCCTGATAGATGAGGACACCTAAATTGAGGAGGTTGTAAAAGATAGTGTTCATCATTTCCTGGAAGACAGCAGGGGCATTGCAGAGACCAAATGGCATCACCAAATACTCGTACTGGCCGTAACGAGTGCGAAAAGATATTTTCCACTCATTACCCTCGGCAATGCGAATGAGGTTATAGCCATTTTTAAGGACGCGCTTGGTGAACCATTGAGCATTGCCAATGCGGTCTCTCAGTTAACCCATGAGGGGTAGAGGATAGTGGTTTTGAATAACAATCTTATTCAAACCCCGGTAGTCGACGCAAAGGTGGAGGGAACCATCAGCCTTCTTCACGAACAGGATAGGGGCACCTGCGGGAGACTTGGAGGGTGTAATCTTTCCCTCCTTGCTCATCTAATCAAGGTACTCATGTAGGGCCTAGAGCTTAGTCTCAGACAGACGGTAAAGCGGGCGCCAGGGAGGAGTCGTTCCTTCCTTCAGATCAATTTTGCAATCCCATTCCCGATGGGGAGGGAGCGAAGAGGCCAAGCGTTTGGAGAAGATAGCAAGATAGATCTGTTCCCACTTGTTACCTTCAGAGGTTGAGGAGATGGAAGACCGCATGAAGAGCTCGGCAAAATTGCCCACAGGAGCCCTCGTTATAGCGGCACACCAGCAACGGACGACTCCTTCATTGACTGGGGTGTCCACCCACCTAAGCAGTCTGCTACCGACAGCCTCAGAGTTAGCATAGAAGTCATCATCCTTAATCAATTCAAATGCTGAGGCCATCTGGACATTAGGCGTCACAAGATGGTTCTTGCATTTGGAGGAGGGGAATCCCATGAGAACAGCCTGGTCATAATCTACCTGTGGTTCATGATCTTGGAACCACTTGACAGGAAGATATATGTCCACATCTGGAGGTATAGGGCCAATGTCGAAATCAATGAGTTCGTGATGGTTGAGGACCTGCATCTGTAGTTTAGGGGTGTAATACCACTCTTGACGACAGGAACTATCATAGGTGAAAACGTTGACCGCCTGGGACTGCTTTTTCTTAGCGACAGGTAGCCAATCGGAAATATAGGCACCGGTCGCTCCGTTGTCCAACTTGGCTCTGGCTGTAATCACATGTACTTGGGGACCCTTGACAGAATGAGTTTTCCAGCACAAGGTGACTGGAACTGTGATGCACCTGCCTTGGGCAGGGCCTTCTTTGGAGGAAACTATGGTTGACATGGTGGTGGTAGCGAATACGTTCCCTGATCTCTCCAGGGAAACTCGTGGCCGGAGCTCGCTATACGTCTTATCCGTAAGGAGGTTGTTTCGAAACAGTGGGAGTTGGAAATGTGATTAGGTGAAACTGATAACTTGTTAGGGTGCCGAAAGAGTGGTGGTCTGCTATACGGCCAGTGCATTTCGACCTGGAATGGGTCCTCCTTAGGCAGAACTTGCAAAAAAAGGAAATACAACCTCTAATCAACGCCTCTATAAAAAGAAGGAAAATAATACATGAGGGTATCATAATAGTCATAATGGATATTAGGTCATAACACATCACTCATGCGTATCATGAATTACATTATCCTCAATGCTGGCAGGCCCACCCACCGAGAACGCAACAATGGTTGCGAACACCAGCTCCTTAGTAAAGAAAGCACATAGGAAATTTCAAACAATGGTCTTAAAGGAAATTTTGTGCAACACATTTAATGTCTCAAACTAACTGGGTCTTAAAGGAAACAAAGAACAAAGGAAAATAGGAGAGGTGGCATGGGATGCCACAAGGAAAAGGAGGGGCACTTACACCATGGGGACGTCATCCCCATCCTTCCAGTTGTCTGGGAGGTTGACCACTTGTGCTGCAGATGTCTTTTGCTGCTTAGAGGATAAGGAGTTCCCATCATCATCTGCCTTGCGCTTAGTTGATATGGACGTAATCTTGACTGTAGAGATGGAGAATTTCCTTGTAGAGTAACAGTCCTTAACACTATGGTGTTTGGACAAGCAGCGTAGACAGGCCTTGTTCTTCTTGGCCCACTCCTTCTCTTTCTCGGTGAGTTGAGGAAGCTTCCCCTTGTCCTGGGAAGAGGACCCCAAGGGACGTTTGTCCTAGGTCTTTTTCTACTTGTTAGAAGGAGCAGACTGGCCGGTGGTCTGCTTGGTCAATTATCCCTTGTGGGACTCCTGGATGGCCACCTGGGTATCCTCCATCGCAAGACCCACTTGCACTACATGAGATAGCCATTCAGCTGCTGGGGTCTCGTGGGTGGTTTGGGCTGCCATCGCTAGGCGGAGATCTTCCTTCAGACCCCTCTCAACCTAAAACTTGAAGGACTCTTGGTCGCCTTGGACGACCTGATTGAGAGCCTCTATGTGGGTGAGGTAGGAGAGGATGCCCTTGGTCTGTTTAGCGTTTATCATCTCCCTGATGGCCTGGGGTTTGGTGGCGAAGGCCCCAAAGTAAGTCTTCATAGCCTCGGTAAAGTCGTCCCAGATTGTGGTCTGCTGGGTCTAGTGGTGTGAGTTGGCTTGCCACCAGATTCGCGCCGTACCTGTCATGTACGTCGAGGCGAATCTGGTCTTGATCCAGTCGTGGGGAAAGGCATGAGACTGGAGGGCAAAGTAGTTCTTGCACTGCTCGATGAACTTCCTTATGTCCTCGGCCTTTCCTGAAAACTTCTCTGGATCGGCTGGCTTGGGACCCTTGAAGGAGGCAGACAGGACAGGAGGCGGGGCCGGAGTGCTGCGGTTAGAGGGAGGAGCCGGTAGGGCAGTTTGCCCAAGTACTTCCTGCATTATCTGCCTGACATCACTCTCATTAAGAAGATGAGGAGAGGTCGGGAGGGGAGGTGGTGCAAAGGAAGCATAGGAGGTTTCCCTATGCCTCCGTGAAGGTCCTGCAATGGCAGAACGAGGTACAGGAGGTGGAGGAGGAGTAGGGGAGACAGGTCAGGAAGGTGGCTGAAAGGAAGGTAGGGTACATTGTAGGCCTCTGGGCCTAGGAGGAGGAGCAGTGATATGAGTTGCTCTCTCGTCTATGTCTATGATCTCGTCTGGGTTCCTGGACACCGGAGGAGAAACAATAGAGCCATAGTGCTCCTTGTACTGATAGTACAAGTCCTTCCATAGCTTGGCATCATCGTTGGCCTTCATCAGGTCTTCCCTGAGCTTGACCACATCTTCCTTCCTCAAGGTAGACCTGGCAGAGAGAGCTTCATTCTCTGCCTTGAGGCGTAGAACTGCATGTTCTGCCTCGTTAAGTATAGCTTAGAGAGGAACCTCAGCCTGCTCCAAGACTTCAACTCTGGCCTTCACCTCAGCTAGGTTCGCTGTGAGAGTGGTGATCTGTTCATTTGGGGAGGCCAGCAGGTGCAGAGCCTGGTCAGTAAGCTGCTGGCGGAGGTCAGACAATTTCTTGTTGAGGTCCAAGACCACATCCTAGTGGGCCTTGTTTAGAGTGTTGGTATAGTCTGACTCCCTCTGTGTGAAGGACTCCCATTCCTTCTGGATCTGCTCAATAGCAGCCAGGAGGAGATTTGTCATTGATTGGGGGAAGAACATGGAGAGCTTGGGGAGGGGCTTCTGGATAGTCCTGTGAAGGACAATGGTGGCATAAACGATCGAACCCACATTGTCCCTTTACTTCTGAAACTCCTCCTCCGTGTATTGAATAGCCCGTTTAAAGGGCTCTTACCCCAAGAACTGCCTTACCTTGTGCAAAGCCTGCATCGTGGCCACATAGTTGTCCATGACCATTTTCTGATGCTTGTTGGCATATTGCAGTTTGGCCAGCTTAAGGTCGATAGTGGCCTCCTCGTGCATTGAGATGTTGGAGGCCGCCGAGTGTGTAGTCCGAACTGAACAGGCCGAAGGATTGGTGAGCTGATTGCCTACAACGAGAGTGAGAGAGGATGCATCAGGCATCGGAACATCGGAAGAGGAAGAAGCCATCTTCTTTAAAGAATATAGTGTGACGGATCACCCTATATAGTTCGTATATGACTCGGTAAGCTCAGGCACGCTTCACAAATGCTACTGAGTAAACTCAGATATCTCAGCTAAACAAAAGCTCAACTGGAAGATATCATTCCTACGATGAATAGGGTAGACTTCAGATGTGAAGGCAAGAAAGGACGAATATATTCTTTAAGGCTTGAAGATAACTCAAAGGCTTTCACAATGGTGATCGCAAGAAGACAAGTAGCTATGTGCTAAAGAAGGAAGGAAGGAAAGACAATAAGACAAGGATAATCTTTTCCTTCGGTCACACTCTCTAGCGGGTGGCACTATTTGCGAACTTAATCGAATGGCCTAACTAAGAGAGGGAGCGATACATCGCTAAGCGCCGTCAGGGTAACCCTTCATATGGCCATTGTAATCATCGGTCACATTCGCTTACAGGGACTGAACCAGTAATTAGGCAACCCTGAACGGTCAGGGAAAACTCACTTACGCTATAAAACCTGCGACCAACTAGTGATTCATGGTATGGAAAAGGACGAGCGGGATTTGAACCCACGACATTGTGCGTTACTGCACAACGACACCAGGACAGCCATACCACTAGACCATCCTCGCCCCAGACAATAAGACAAGAACAACCGTGTACTCATATATCCCATCCTTCACCTGAGCTGACAAAGAGATGACAAAGGAAATAGAAACCCAAAGAACTAAGACCCATCTAGACCATCTCCTGATTCCCAATCGCCGATTCCTGTAGAAGAGTCCGGAAAGGACAGGACGTGATTAGTACTCGATTTGACTATGATTGCCTATCACCCTCTCGGGCCTCACTCCCGATTCGTAATAGTCTCTCCCCTGATATAAGTCCGATCGCCCGATCATAACCTCATGGCTGACTAGGCCAATGTTGCGTCATGCCGATAGCTGATCACGTGCCCATGGGGCTGACTTCCTGCGCTTAGTCAAGGCTAACGGCAAAGCTACACCATGCCACGCTACGCCACAAGGTTATATAACAGAGGATCGTCTCTAGAGCGCTTAACACAATGGTGAAGGGTAGAGATGGCATACTCACATGTTGACAATGTAAGCGTAACCTCCATCATAGCGCATCGTCCAGGTACCTTGACGCTGACCACTACCGGTGTTCATAACACTAAACTCTCACAGTGAGCCTAGGTTAAATCACTGATTACTCTTCTCAGGACTATTGCATAGTCAGGGAAATTTACTTATGCTATAAAACCCAAAACTAACTAGTAATTTATGGTATAGAATGAGGTAAGTGGGATTCGAACCTATGACATTGCACATTACCATATAGCGATACTAAGATAGCTATACTACTACACCATCCTCACCTCTAGAAGAAAGAAGATGATATACTTCTTCCTCAGTTCACTAGTGTATAGGCAGGGTATGTATACAAACTTAATTCGAAAGACATAGCCATATACATAGGAGTCACCTCGCTAAGTGCCATCAGGGTAACCCTTTATATAGATAAAGAAGAAAGAAGAGCTTTTTATTTTCCCTATTTATGGAGTTTTACATCTACCTATCTAGTAGGGCACATACATAAACTTAATTGTAAAGATATGACTAAGTTAGGTAGATGAAGAAATCCTTCACTCTAGCTGTATGCCTTTTCAAAAGATATTAAGTATCCTCTATTCCTGCTACTTACATTACTCTTCTGTAAAATAAAGGAAATCCTTCTTGCCTACCACTCAATTTTCTTCTTACTCTCTTTACAATGGTTGCACCCCATTTTTTTGGGCTCAGTCAGGCTAGTTGCCTTTACTAGCTAACATAGACTCACCCGTAATTAGGGAACTATATACAGTTGGGGAAAACTCGCTTACACTATAAAACCTGCAACCAACTAGGAAATTGTAGTATTAATAAGTAGTGTAAGTAGGATTTAAATATATAACATTATGTATTACTATATAATAACACCAGGATAGCTATATCACTACACTATCCTTACCCTAGAAGTTTATATATAGGACATTGATTTTATATCAGTCACTATTGTATTAGAGGTCTAGATATAGGACTTTGATTTCCTATCAGTCACTATTGTATACATAGGGTATATACACTCAATTAAGACCAAAGACATAGTTACATACATAGGGAATAGAGTTTCGTCACATACATAAGAGCGTTAGGACATAAATTCATCTACTAAGTACTATTAGGGTAACATTCATACAGCCTATGTATTCATTAGTCACATTCGCTTATATGGACTCAACCAGTAATTAGGGAAATATGTATGGTTAGGGAAAACTTACTTATTCTATAAAACCTATGACTAACTAGGAAATCATAGTATTAAGGAGTAGTATAAGTAGGATTTGAACCTATGATATTACACATTACCGTAAAAAAATACTAGGACAGCTATACTACTATACCATCCTTACCCCTAGAGGTGTATATAGGATTTTGATTTTCTATTGGTCACTATTATATAGATAGGGCATGTACACTCAATTAAGAATAAAGATATAGTCATATACATAAGAGTAGTATTGGGAATAGAGTATCGTCATTTACATAAGAGTGTCAGGATGTACCTTTATCTGCTAAGCACTGTCAGGGTAACCTTCATACAGCTAGAGGTTTATATACCTTCTTCTTTTTCTTCAGTCACTATTGTATATACAGGGTATGTACATCCAATTAAGGACAAATACATAGCCATAGATATAGGAGTGATACCTGCTAAGTGCTATCAGGGTAACCTTTATATAGTATAGAGGTATATATACCTTATTCTTTCCCTTCAGTCACTATTGTACAGACAGGGAATATACATTCAATTAAGGACAAAAATATAGTCATATATATAGGAGTGATACTGTTATAAACACCAGTAGTGGTCACATCATTGGTATATAGGATGATGCACTATAATAGAAGTTATGCTTATATTATGAATATGTGAGTATACTGTCTATACCCTTCACCATTGTGTTAGGTGCTCTGGAGATGATCTTCTATCATATGACCCCATAGTAGAGTGTGGTATAGTGTGGCTTTGCTGTTAGCCCTGACTAGGTGTAGGAAGTTAGCCCTACGGTTACCATATAATCAGCTAATGGTATGATATAACATTGGCCTAGTCAGCTATGAGGTCATGATTAGGTGATCAGACTCATATTGTGAGAGACTATCATAAATCGGGAGTAAGGCCTAAGAGGGTGATAGATGATCATAGTTAAATTGAGTACTAATTGCATCCTATCCTTTCTAGACTCTTCTACAGGTTTCAGCGATTAGGAATCAAGGGATGGTCTAAATTATTGAATGGTTCCTTGTATTTCTATTTCATTTATCATCTCTTTATTATCTCAGGTAAAGAAAGGATATTTAAGTGTGCAGGTCTCTTAAGGTCTTTATCTTTCCTTCTTCCTTCTTTAGCCTTACCTACCTTATCTTCTCTGCAATCACTATTGTGAAAGCCTTTGAGGTTTCTTTGAGCCTTGAAGAATATATTCGTCTTTTCTGCCTTTAACACTTGAAGTCTACCTTGAATACCATGGGAAAGATATCTTCTAGTTAAGCTTTTGTTTAGCCAAGATATCTGAGTTTACTTAGTAATATTTGTGAAGCATACCTGAGGTATCTTTACCGAGTCATATACGTCCATATAGGGTGATCTGTCATACTATAATCTTTAAAGAAGATAGATTCTTCCTCTTCTAACATTCCAATACCTAATATATCCTCTCTCGCTCTTATCATGGGTATATAGCTTACCAACCCCTCAGCCTGGATAGTCCAGACCACCAGATCCTCTACCTCCAATGTGTCAATACATGAGGAGGCTACTATCAACCTCAAGCTAGTGGAGTTACAACATGCCAACAAGCACTCAAAGGTAGTGATGGACAATTACATTACCACTATGTAGGCTCTCTACTATGTAAGAGCCTTTCTAGGGGAAGACCCTTTCAAACACGCTCTCCAGAATATGGAGGAAGAGTTTCAGAAACAAAGAGATGACATGGTCTCTGTTACAGTTCCAAGGTACCACGGACTTGCGCTATGATAGACTAGTACCTAGAATGCACCCAGTAAGTGTTACACCCATCACAGCTACCAGGCCCTGCCTGTCTCGTGTGGCTCTGCCTTATTGGTCTTACATAAGTACGGCTCTGGTGCAGTGGCGCAGTCTGACAAACTAGCCACAATACCCATCCGGAACATGTGATCGGAATACCGGCACGTCGCGCAAGGACTTAGTCACCCTTGTGGAACGGGCGGCCTGACCGATCGAGCCAGTCATCGCGAGAGGACATGACACGTCAGAGGTCATGGCGATCCGTTGCTCATACATTGCTAATC
>JABYPW010002022.1:0-12705 GCA_016880775.1 Phymatotrichopsis omnivora | reverse complement strand
TTTTTTTTTTTTTTTTTTTTTTTTATTTTATTTTTTTTTTTTAAGCCTTTGTGGGGTTTCATGTCTTGTAATGCAAAAGCAAAAACGCGAGCTCAAAAAAAAGAAAAAAAGGAACGTAAAGGGAACTTAAAAAGTGCAAAAAGTGTATTTTCTTTATTGTCGCAATGCAGGGAGTATGGCGCAGCACGATTGTATGTACATGTATATGAATGTATGTATGTATGTACATGTACCCTATTGCATTCCAAAGGTTGTGGTTGTCGAATTTGTGCACAGGCGTTTTTATTATCCCTTTTTTGTTTTAGTAGACCTCTCTTGGGCAAGTTTGAACTATCCACAAAAGGAAGAAAAAATTCATACCATTTTTTTTTATTACACTTGTACTTATTACTTTGGCAAAATAACACTTGGCTTTTGGCTTGAGTATGTATGGATCAAACGACATCCCTGTAGGAAGCCGAGAAAACGGAAGATTATTTTAGGGCCTTTTTCTTCTTTTTTTTTTCTTTGATGCCGGCTACATGTACTCTACTGCAGGCGAGTCTCCCGAGATTGACATGCCGGCTCGCTAAAGGATGCTGTTCAAATAAGGCCAATACTAATTAGTGTGTAGTTTTTGGTTTGAGGTTTACGGATTTCTATGTACGAGTACATGTACGGTACATGTTAAATAAGCTTCGATGTCATTGGAGATATTCCTGCAGTTTATAATTTAGGCGTTGTAAAGCCGCAATCTGTTTAATAGAAAACTGGCGATCACGTTTATTAGTGTAGCGACAGCGGCATAAAACCAACATTCATGGAATAGCATCCATTATATCCCTCGGTGTCATAGCAAACCTATACGCTCCATCCACCTGTATCACCAAGGATGCCCATTTCGCAACCTTCCTTTTTTTTTTTTTTTTTACAACCACCGACCTCCCCGACCCCCGACCGTCCAGTTTGCATGGATTAATATATTGAACCATTCCCGCTATCTTGGATACTCTATCACACATGCTCTCGTAAGTTTTGAGTACATTAGTGCTTTTCATGGTTCACATATATCTTATTTCCTAGTTGAGCTGATTTCTGATCTCTATGATGTAACATTAAATAAATGGGCCGTCCCAGAGTCTTGGTATGGATATAGTATAGAGAGTATTATATATAGTAAGCACGGGAACTCCAGATGGGTATTCCGAGGTTTGTTCGTGGGGCATAAGCGCAGGGCATGGAAGATCACTCGGGCCTTTTTTTAACTTTTGAAAACTTTAATATATCCTCCAGCAGTACATACGGAACCAAGGTATTTGTAATGTTTATTTTCTTCTTTCTTTCTTTCCTTCTTCTTGATCTGGTAAGGGACTGGGGCTACAGATGTTGGGAGCGTCTGAAGCGTGGAGAAAAGTTTACAGGGGTAAGATAAGGGGATTCAGTTGGGCGGGGTAATGTTTGTAAATGTTTCGGTTGTGGTTATAATTACATATACTGGTGTTTTAAGAAGAAAAGATGACGGAGTTGTGATTAATAACCCTTTCCGAAATTCCCTCACACGTATTACCAGTATCAATGCCATTTAAAAAATAGCTTACATGACTTTGCGAGTGATTGACTGTGATTCACGTTAACAAACGGAAATTAAAAAAAAAAAAAAAATTTCTGCGCTATGGTTTAGGTTCTTTAGCCGTTCAGGCTGATGAGCAGACACATGTACAATAACTCTATGGTGAGATCTGATATAAGCTTTTTTGCCGGGTTACTATACATATCCCTAGTGCTGGAAAACTGTGGGCGATGGCGATTCAATTTGGTGATAAGGATATGTTTGTCTGCTTATCATGTCATACAAAAACCGCTCAATTTTTTTGTAAGATGTGTGACTTGTTGTCGACGTGGAGTGGTGAGTCTCCACACGACAATTGACCGTATCGCCGCAATTTTTTGTCAACTATTTTTGGGTTTTGAAGGTCGTTCGAGAGACGGTGATGGGGGTTAATTCAAGCTTCACAGGTTTTAAATCACACTGGTACATGGAAGGGCCTTGCGGTTTCTATTCTCGATTTTAGCCTATAGATACACGATGCTGAAACGGGAATTTGCAGGCATGGGACCATCGATTCTTATCGTATTTCGTAACATGTTCACAAAATACCCGCCAGCACCCACACTAAAATGACCAGCCGAGCTCGAATATTTGGAAGGTCTTCTCTGGCCTCACTGCTTTGGCAGGTTAAAATAGGGTTCTCAAAAACGTTTCTGGTGCAGATTGAGATCCAACTTCCGATGGCTACTATTAGAACAATCGTTGCCTGATAGTGACGAAACCGTTGAAAAACGTACGGAGACGGTTTTAAAATAGAATTTGAGACAGATTCTGTTTTAAGACGACCCCCGGAAACTACCGTTTCTCTCAAACAGTACTGCTTCTTGTTTTCTCATCTGCATGTACATCTTTTTTTTTTTTTTTTCCTTGATAACTACCGAACTCGAATTATATGAAGTCAGAAGCTAGGGTCATCGTAAGACTTTAACGGGCTTAGGCTCGTCTATCCGACCCTATCGTATTCTGGGCCCCGAGATATTCTGTCGAGTGATAGCTTGTGATTTTTTTATGTTGTGTTTTAGCTGTCCGTAAGTATTTCTTTGGTGTTTATTAACGAAAACTCTGCATTTTTCCCCCTATATCTCATGTTGTTTATTAGTTTCTTAGTTAAAGTATTATAGCTGTACTAATCGGGACCATCGCTCTGCCCCAACTACATGCCTGTGGTTTTTTTTCGATGAAATGCAAGAGAAAAATGGGTATTCATATTCGCACTCTTTTTAATAGCGGCCACCTCAAACAATTGAAACAGCTCTAGACCAAAGAATCTATCTAGAAGGCCTTCTACAAGGCAATAGCTTTGCCTCGATTTTTCTAAAGTCGGAGAAACAAAATGCTGCGAAAAAGGGAGCGGTTAAAAAGCGTTTGCGATCTGTTATAAGGCAAATTTTGCGGTTATTAAAATGGTAGACCTCGCTGCGTTGTTTCCATTTTCACCAGTTTGAGTGCAAAAAATTCTAACCCACGCACAGAAGGCTCCGATGAAAAGTGAAAAAGGAGAACAAAAGGAGAATTTACAACACTGGGGATTCCCGTATCGCCTAATAGAGAAAAAAGGTGTCAGAGGTGGTATCTATGATTTTTCCTCGACTTTGTTTTGAAGAGAGACTATGAATCTCTATGAAAGCGTAGGAAGATTACCGAATTTTTCCGTGTTCCAACGATCCTGAGATTCTGTTGAAACAATCGTTGGAACACGGAATGTATAGGGCCCCTGTAACCCCAAGGGGGCTTTGGAAAAATAGTCAAAGGTATCTTTTTTGAGTTCGATTTTAGTGAGCATCTTTTTTTTTTTTTTTTTTTGCGTGTGAGTATATAATGGTTCCATGGTTCCAACGATTGTTACAACAGTGAGGATTTGGCCTATGTTGATAAGGAGGATAAAGTTAATCTAAAAGTACTTTGACTATCTTCAAGTTGGAAAGTTTTAGTTATGTGGTGAGGTGTTTATAGAGATGTCTTTGCATGAATATTTAGAATATGTAAACAGAACATGTAAATTATTTCCTGAGGCTCCTGTCCTACATTAGTTCTTGCTTCTAAGTAAAAGTGTCTATGCTCTGCCTGAGGATAGTGTACTAAGGGAGATTGAAGTGTTGTGAATTACTGCGGAGCAGGAATATAGAGGAAAAAAACACTTCTCTAGGAATGGATTATCGCTTAGAATAATATTTTGCTACTATCAAGCACTTGAGTAATAATAGTGATTGTGAACCCATCTTAAATTCTAGTAGATTTTACTTTCTATCATATCTTTGTCCTCTTGTATAATCCATTTTCCTCTCTAGACTACCTGTATATAATTAATAGATCTAATAGTGATGTCAATTAGGTTCAGACATTATAACTCTCTAGGGAGAACTATTTAAGCACATTATAAGGGGAGCTAGATAAAATTGAATACTTGCTCAATTTCAAGATAATTTTACTTTCTGATTTTTTGACAATGAAAATAGAAAAAACCTCTATGAATTTATATTACCAAACTCTTAAATGTTTCAAATTATTAGATGGGATATTTCTTGGATAATACTACCTTCATACAGAGTGTTTAGTAAATTATCTTTCCTAAGAATTTAGAAGATAGACCTTAGATCAGAATTTGACTTATAATAATGTATTTTAGGATTACAGTGTCATTAATATATATACCAAATAAATTTAGCCTTGCAATGCATACATATACTAATTACAATAAATCTAAGTTAGGAATATATGTTTTTAGTATACCTAGAATTATTCTAATGTAAAAGTAATTTCTCTATACTCCTAACATTCTACACTTATATAGAATATATATAGTATAGCTTGAAACACTCTATATTAGTTCTAATTATATTATATTAGAATAATCTATCCTTATAAGACTATGATTAGAGTAGAATTATCTAAGCCTTTTAAATATATTTACCTTCTAATTCTATAATTTTATACCATAACTACTGTATATAATTATGATAGACCTAGCTACTTAGTCTACCTACCAGATACTTATAGGTAAATATATATTTAATATTTATAAATTACTTGAATTTTATTAATTAGATTATAAAATTTATCTATTGTATAATAAATTTTAAGTAATACTTAAAGGATTTCAAGTTATCCTTTAGTCTATTATTTTGTTTTATCAAAAATTAAAATTTAAGGATTAAATATATCAACTATTAGGAAAATTTATCTAGTTAAAATTATTCAACTAGTATATAAAATACTTTATTATTATATAAATTTTATGGGCTATATAAAGGTTACCCTAATAGTACTTAGCGGATAAAGGTACATCCTAATGCTCCTATGTATGCAAATATATCCTTGCTCTTAATTAAGTACACATACCTTGTCTATACAATAGTGACTGAAGGAATCCAAATTCCTATATAAATTTTATGCAATAGTAAATGAATTTTATTAATTCACATATACGATTTAGCTATTAGGGGTTAATTTTAATCTATATAGATAGATAATCTTTTCCCCTTGGTCATACTGTCTAGTGGGTCAGCACTATGTATGAACTTAATCAAATGGCCTAGCTAAGAGAAGGAGCAATACATTGCTAAGTACCATTAGGGTAACCCTTCATACAGCAATCTATATAGATAGAACTTCTTAATTGTTAATAATTTTAAGAATTACTTAATAACTGAAATTATTCTATTAAAATATAATTTTCTATCTTTGTAAATAGATTTTATACAGCTTCTGTTATAGTTCCAAGGTACTATAGACTTACATAATGATGGATTAGTACCTAGAATACAACTAGTAAGTGTTACACCTATCACTGCTACTAGCCTCTAGCTATCAAGTATAGCTCTTCTCTTATTGGACTTATACATAACACCTCTGTTGCACTACTACATGAGTGACGATCTATAGCTGAGCAATATCCATATGACTAATACATAATAGGAATAATGGTATATTGTATAGAGGGTTAGTTACCTTTATAGAACATGTGGCCTGACTGATCTAGCCTGTAATCATAAGAGGAACAATGACATATCAGTGCATTAGCAATCCATTGATCATACAATGCTAATCATCACCTGTCCAAGATCCAGACTCTTCTAGGCTCTGTGAGAGTCGAGATTAGTGATCAGATGTTAGTCATATATGTTCTACAGGGTTCTATTTCCTTCTTGTGCCTTTATCATCTATGAGTCATTTCTTAGGTTAGCAATTAGTAATCAAAGATGGACAATTTCACTTGCTTATCCTTTTCCTCATATACAACTCACTTTTCTTTTTCCTTCCTTTCTCCTATATACTTAAGACTAGCTTTGAGTCTTAAAAATATATTCACTTCTACCTTGTAACTTTACCTCTTTATATTCTATCTCCATTAGATGTAGGAAAGATCTTATTTAGTTGAGAAGAATATGTTGAGATATATAAGTTTACTTAGTAATGTATTAAGCTTCATACCTATAGGATCTTTACTAAAATATTCTATACCTTAGAGATATACACTGTTAATATCTTCTCTATTACAATATAATTAGTTACTACATTTAGGAAACTATAACACTATGATAACTATCACAATATATCATAATAGTCATCTTTAGCCTAACTCCCTCCTCATACTCATACACTTATAGAGTAAGCTTCTTACTCTGTAAAAATTTTCTCTGATTTCTATAGAGCCTACCTTTTTCTAGAGGTCATAACTATGCCTTCTAAAGATCTTATACTTTATCCTACTAACAAACTTTTAGTTGATATAGTTCTCATCTTATCTAAGCTTGAGTTCTATAATACTACTCTCCCTATACTCCTATAGTTAGTTAAAAAGATTCAAAAGTCTATCTCTCCCCTCTAAGTTGGTTAATAGTCACTTGAAAAATACTTTAATAAACTTAAGGCTATTATAATATACAACTGTACAATAGCTTAAAATATGGTACTAGGGCTTCCTAATCTAGTGTTATAGCCTAAGGTACTATAGGATGTATATGATAATAGGTTATATTAGATGAGAAACTTTAGTGAGTATTCCCATTCATGGCTAAGGAGATATTATCTCTCAAGTATAGGCTCTAGCTACTGATGATTAAATATATTACCTCTATTTATATTAACTATATGTAACTACTATAGTAACTGCTAATAAGCATTAAATACACATAATCAGATAACTTAGGTAACTCATATGATCTAGTCAATCATAATAGTATAACCTATAGGCCAATTGATCTATATCATATGAAGATGATATAACCCTGAGATTGGAAATCAGTACTTATTTATTCCTAATCCATTCTATTTCTATTTACGGATACTCCTAAGAATGTAGATAAGTAAATATTGATTTATATATGATTGTCTATAGTTTTCTTTAGGGTTCTATTTCTTAATAATCTCTTATATTATTTCCTTATTAGGATTGTTCTATAAAAAAGAGATAATTATTAGCCACTCTTTATATAGCCATATGAAGGGTTACCCTGATAGTACTTAGTGAGTATTGCCCCTATATATGTGAATATATCCTTACTCTTAATTGAGTATACATGCCCTGTCTATATAATAGTGACTAATAGGAGTTATACTTAGCACTACTCTTTATGTGGGGGTGAGGATGGTCTAGTAGTATAGCTATCCTAGTATCATTGTGTAGTAATATACAATATTATAGGTTCGAATCCCACTTATGCCACACATTAAATACTACAATTTCACAGTCAGTTATAAGTTTTATAGCATAAGTAAGTTTTCTCTAACTATACATAGTTCCCTAATTACTTATGAGTCTATGTAAGTGAATACAACTGATAATCACAATAGCCATATAAAGGGTTACCCTGATAGTGCTTAGCGAGTATCACTCCTGTATATATGACTATGTCCTTACTCTTAATTAAGTATACATACCCTGTCTATATAATAGTGACTGATATAAGTTGCAATTAGTGCCACTCTTTATGTAGGTGTGAGGATAGTCTAGTAGTATAGCTATCCTAGAAGTTATTGTATAGTAATGTACAATATTGTAGGTTCAAGTCTAGATCATACTACTCATATTATAATATGATTTCCTGGTCAATTATAGATTTTATAGTATGAGTGAGTTTTCCTAAACTGTATATAGTTCCCTAATTACTGGTTAAGTCTATGTAAGTAAATACGACTAATAATTACAATAGCTATATAAAGTTTACCTGGATGGTACTTAGCAAGTATGCTTCTATGTATGTGACTAAGTATTGGTTATAATCAAGTGTAAATACCCTATCTATACAATAGTTATTGAAGGATTACAACATCTGCTACTCTTTATATAGGGGTAAGGATAGTCTACTAGTATAGCTATCCTGGTGTCATTTTACAGTAATACACAATATTGTGGGTTTAAATCCTACTCATGCCATACCTTAATACTATGATTTCCTAGTTAGTTATAGGTTTTATAGTGTAAGTAAGTTTTCCCTAACTATCTATGGTTCCCTAATTAGTAGTAAGTCCATGTAAGTGAATATGACCGATGATTATAATAGCCATATAAAGGTTACCCTCACAGTACTTAACAAGTATTACTCCTATATATGTAACTATGTAACTATGTACTTGCTGTTAATTGAGTGTACATGCCCTGTCTATATAATAGTAACTGATAGGAGTTACAATTATTATCACTATTCATATGCAGGCCTCTCATAATTTCCTTACCCCTCTTCCCCCCCCCCCTCTATATTCTCAATACTAAAAGCTATCTATCTCTATCCTCAATAACTATCACAAAGACTTTACCTACCTTTAGGATAGTTATCTTTTACTTAAAATATACCTTGCTTAGACCCATCAATATTTGGCCCTTAGATAGATGTTATGACACTGTCTATAAACTAAGTTAACTCCTTAAGTGAGGTGAAAGCCTCCCTATGACTATAAAACATGTCAAAAACTAACAATAATAGCAACTAGACTCCTACTATGTAAATAAACACTACCTTTCACCTAGTCTCTACTCCTCTATAAGACTGGAACATAGACCATAACTTACTAAACAAGAAGTAGAATAGATTGTAATAGTAAACATAAACATAAGCTAATATCAGCTAATACCTTAACACCAAAGCACAGCTAAAGTAATCCTTCATATCACTCCATATACTGAACACCAGAGTACAACATAATTAGTAGCTTAACTCCATACCCAAATCACCATCAGCTCCTAGTAGAGTACTAGACAAGCTATAACAGTAGAGAACTAGATAGGCTATAATAGTAGAGAATACTTAAGAGACTATGAACATCGATAAAAACTAGCCCCTATACTTAGCCTAACTCTAAAGAACCTTTTTGTACCTCCTCAATAACCCTACAGTCCTCCCAGTTAATAGCAGGTATAGCTATAGAAGTAACCTTTTCCTAGCTCCCCTCCCCTCCTCCTAAATCCTAAGCAGAAACAGCTCTAAATACCTAACTAATAATAGTGACTCTAAAGACTCAACTGCTATTACAGCCCTTAAGGATAAAGGAAAAAAAGTAAGAGTCCCTACCCTAGAAAGAACCCCTTACTCCCTGATCCCCTAAACCTTAGCCTTTGAGCTAGCCAATATACTTAATGATAAATAAGGAAAACTCCTATATAGAATAATAATTAACAATGATAAAAATAATGAGAACTTTAATACAAAGGACACCTTTGTGACCATGTTCAATAAAGTTAACTACATTTGGAGAAAACTTAATACTATCTACAAAGACTAATATGAAGATTATGAAGAAATCTGAAACCTTCACTACAAGCTAGATGCCTAAGCTAATGAAATTAGATACCTAAGAAATACCATAAATAAAATCAAAAATAAAGAACAGTACCCTAGCTACCATACCATGACTCTATAAATAGTTACACTAGCCCTCCTTCTAGGAACTATAGACCATATAAAAAACCTAAAAGTAAAAACCTAAATAAATAATAACATATAGCAAACTGTAACCCTAGGACCCAGCAGCACTAGTAAAACCCAGAATCAACAAAAACAAACTACTCTAGCCATCGATAACCTAGAAGAAGAAGAGGTAAGTAGGCCTACATATACAAGTATGGTAGCCCTTGAGTACCTAGCCTATAACCCCCTACAAAAAACTAAAACTAACATATACTTAGTCTAGAGATAGGGACTCTACTCACTGCTAAAGGAACCTACAATAGCAGTCAATGCAAGAGCTAATACTATAAGACTAAGAGAAGTATATATTAAGCTGCTAACTGAAAGAAAAGCCCCTATCCCCCTAAGAGGTATCACTATTAGGGTCAACTATTAAGCTACAGTTATTATCACTACCTTACCTACTATCCTTGCATTAGTGCTTACCCTATACTTATAAGATCTTGATTTTATCATATAAAAATACACAAATATATACCTCTTCAGAGAAGGATTTATTGTGGCATCCTCTACCATAGAAATGATTATCTATTTAGTATGAAGGTTACCCTAATAGCACTTAGTGGATAAAGGTATATCCTGATACTCCTATGCATACAACTATGTCTTTGCTCTTAATTGAGTGTATATACCCTATCCATATAATAGTGACCAAAGGAATCCAAATTCCTATTATAATTCTATTATCCTTTCTATTTCAAAGACTTTCAAGGATAAATTCTCTGAAAATTTTTATTACCTTAAAGAAGAGAAGAGGTTTTACTAGTTTATAGAGTATCAGGTAAATTTATAAGAATATTATGCTAGTATATTGTACTCTAGAAGTAGAATTAGCAATTAATATATTTTGGTAAATGCAGTTAACCTGACCTTAGAGATGAACATTTCCAGTTTCTTACATTGCTATTTTACTGTCCTTGGAGATACATATTTGTATAATACTGGCTGTATATATAATTCTGCCATAATACTAGCTGCTTCAATAATTGTATTATAATATATTTTAGTTTTAGCAAGAATGTTATATAGCAAAAATAACTACCATTATGTATCATGCAGTTACATCTTTTATATTTATTGAATTACATAAATTAATATTATTATATGCATTAATAAATTAAAAAACAAAAAAAAAAAACATGCACTCAAAAGAGAACTTCCTATTTATTCATTTTTTTCCTTCTCATTTTCACAACAATGCAACATTTACATCTTGCAATGAGAGGATAAATGAATTTGAGCAAAGAATCAGGATGTGCTAGAGTTGATACATCTTCTCAGTATGTCTTTCTGACAATGTTTTCACTTTGTGAATCATGTGGGATTGTGTAGGGGGTGGTCAGTTGCATAAATCTTGTACCGTGAGTAGTAACGATTGTAAATGTGAATCATTTAGCAACACCATAAGAGCACACCTCACGGCTACTAGTTGTCTGAAAACTCATTTAAGTGAAAGGCGAAAGGGAAGCGGAAGGAGAGAATATGAATGGGCGTTAGGCAGGACAACCTAATGTACTTTTTTATTGTACAAGTTTCTAACGACGCAATTGATGCTATTACAACCTCACGCTATTACGCACTGTAAAGATACAAAGCAGGATTGAAATAATTATGGCCATTGGCATCGAAGTTTCGCTTGCATGGTACTAGCGTGTGCTATGCTGAGTGTATTCTAGTCGCCATCATCTAGTCAAAGAGTTGATCAGGTGCATTTTAAATCATGGAGACCATAACTTTGCCCAACGAGCGGCGATTCCGATTCTTCGGCTCACGATGGAGTCCGAAGTGCGGCTTTTGGTGTTTCAGCTAGAAAGAGCCCGACCTGCTGGAAAACAGTGCCTGGGCCTCAGTCCCTCTCTAACCCGATGTAGGCCTCTCCTTTTTAATTCCATTGTCTCACTGGATTCTTTTATTATTGTCTGACAAGTTTTACTGATGTACGGATTACCAAAATTTTACGACGATAAACTTGTGCGAGAGGTAAAAAATGAGATGCTCCGCCAGGCGCTGTAGCATGTACAGTACGACCTCCGCTGCACGTTTTCGGTCACGTCCATGAATCACGAGGCATATAAGTTGTATGTTGGGATCTTCCCTCTGCCAGATCAAATACTACGAGGAAAGCATATTATCCGTTGAAGGCCTCCGAAGGACAAGAAAAATTTTCCTTGCTGGCTTGCCTCAAACTCCGGCGTCACGAGGTGTCACTCGCATTTCAATTGACACGACAGATAATCAAGAACTAGAACATGCGGCTCGAAGCCCTAACGCTGATTTTCGGAAATATCAAGGTAATAACGAATTCAATGCATTTGCGAAGCGAAGCCGCTTCGGAGTTATTTCTCGCGACCAGAATAATGAAAGCAGAAAACACGAGCGTAACGGTAAAAATCCTCCAAATCGATTCAAAAACTGGCATGGACTCAGAGCTTACATAGAAGTCACTTTGGATGTCGGAAAACCTCGCCAATCCCACATATACCTCGCAAAAGTTAACCATGATTTCATTTTTGTGGGGAAAATACCCGTCACATGAGAAAGCTTGGTGTCCCTCACTCAGTCAAACTCACACGCGTCGCCTTTTGCAAAAACCGGCATCGGTCTACCGACATCTCCCATCCGTTATTCTTTTCCATTTCCTCTATACACCTCGCGATCATTCCATACCACGAAAATAATCGCCGATTCCACACCAACAAGCCCTCACCCTCAAAAAATTACATTGGCTTCTATAGACTGGCCGAAAACCGCCCCCACCATCGGCAGCTTCTGGACCAAAGGGTAATCGGGAAGATTGGAGAAGACATCTTCATACTGCTGACGCGAATGAAGTAGCCGAAACCGCTCATTCTAATCTCATTCCTGCGTGTTCAAAATACCATATACTACGGGTACTAATAATGAGATTGTTTTGATTAGTGATGCGCAGTGACTTGGGCGTCTACTGGCTGATTTTCGCTGTCTTCTGGTTGATTGCGTTGGCGATTATTATCTAGAAATTCTACAGAGAAATTGAAAGATATTCTACAGGTCTTCCGATGAGATATAGGGGAAAGAAACGAGACCACGGGGACCAAGAAATGGAAATGATGGATAATATTGGAGAGTGTTCGGAAAGTGAAAGGAGTGAGGCAATCTGGTAGCGAATTATTCAATACAATACTAAATTTGCTACTATTTGCCTACTTTTTTTTTTTTTTTTTTTTTTTAGAC
>JABYPW010002021.1:0-12709 GCA_016880775.1 Phymatotrichopsis omnivora | reverse complement strand
TCCCTTTTCTTCCCCTTCCCTTTTCTTCCCCTTCCCTTTTCTTCCCCTTCCCTTTCCTTTCTTCCCCTTCCCTTTCCTTCCTTCCCTTTTCTTTCCTTCCCTTTTTTTTTGTTTTTAAGTTGTCTTTCTCCATAAATTTTTCTAATTTCTTTCACTAAGAGAGTAGAAATTTTATTCGGCTTGGAAATGAAAGTTTCTACTGCTATTTTCACTGTCATAATCGATCACTCGTTGCTGTGAATGGTAAATGCCGTAGGAAATGATGTGTTACACTGCGGAAGTGAGGGGAAAGCAGCAAGTGCATACATATGTGGATGGGGGGCCTAATACAGAACCAACTACTTAACGTACACAAATACGTTTCCCGCTCTACAATAGTCGCACCAGCAATTTAGTTGTTCCTCTACTGTACTAGAGGCTTATCTGCACGCTTTTCCTCGACGACGATGGAACCATCCAATACAAGTATTCCTCCCATATAGCCGTTCACCTAATCCACGATCAACAGGCGAGTATTGATATATTCTAACTAACATTTTCTCTCGCCCCGTAAAGATCGCCCCAGTGAACATGCGATATCCTTTCCTGCGTCCCCCACAGGCTGGGAATACTATCTCATAATCCGAACAGATTCGGAATCGAGTCCGGGAGAGCCTATCTACCGCAAACGAGTGATCTCCGTTGACCCTCGCATAGAATGTGGGACATTGGATACTTTGGACGAGAACCAATTCGATGTCATAGAGAGCTTGCTGAAGGAACGAAATGCCCGAACGGCGGAGGATGGGCAATGGGTTTTGACTGAACTGAGCGTGGCGGGGGGGTCGTTTAGATTCCGGATCGGGTTTCACGGATATGGAGCGCTGGCGGATTGTCGGGAGAGGTACGCTGGAAGGGCTTCGAGCTGTTCGATTTCTTTGACAGATTTCTTTCCCTCTTTGCGCATCTTTTCGAATGCCTGTTTGACGGTATATTCACCCTTCAGGAACGCGTTTACATTCTTCCCTTTGGGGTCAAAACGGGGAGCAGAGGAAGATGAGCCAACCGTGACCGGAAACCAACAACCGCAACCGACCCCACCCCCCCGAACCCAAACCCCGATGACCCAGACCAAACCGCAATGGTCTCTCGGGCCACCCACACCATCACCGAGCCAGATCGCCGCACGCCGGCGCCTGGGCCTGTGTCAATAAACATGCGTGAGCGTTTTATGTTCGAGTTTTGTTAATTCACTTTTTCCTTACCTTCCTTTTGTATTCATAAGTTTTGGGTTATGCGCCGTTATCGGCGGGTTTTCGGTTTATTCTCGGTGTATTTTCGGTCTTTGTATTTGCGTTACTTCTTTGTTTCTAGCCGCCGCGCTTCACAGTTTCTCACTCGGTTTTTCCGCCCGCCGGTATATGTATCGCGGGCGTTCGCCCATACGGGCTCTTTTCTTTTGTAGTTAAGCCATCTTTGTTTCATGCTAAGAATACAAGCTATTCTTTCTCTTTCTCTCCATCTACTGTTCGCGTCCGGCTCAACAGCCCCGACCCCCACAAATAGCTCCGAATACGATCCTGAGCACAGTCCAAGGTGAACTCCCCTAGAGTTACACTCGAACGCAAGAAGAAACTAAGATGGACGAGTTGAGCAAGATTGAGGATCACGCATGCAAACTCTCAAAACTTCCAAATAGACGATCGGAGGCTGTGGAAATCTTCAGCACAGTGCTGGATGCCAGGAGGAAGTTGGTGGGCGGGAGGCATCATCGAACGCTTATCACGACGGTAAATCTGATTTACAACAAACTTTTGTGTGGCGATATCTCTCCCTTAGATGCAAGCGAAGTTATAGCGCAGCTAAGGGACGCCCACAAGAAATTGAATAACGCTCTTGGTGCCAACGATAAAAACACAATGGCAGCGTTGTACGTCATAGGAATTGCATATGAATATTTTAGCAATTACTACCGGGCCATAGTCTACCTTCAATTGGTATTAAAGGATCAGATTCGATTTTTGGGCAAACACCATGAGGATACAGTGGAAACGATGAATTATTTGGAGCGTGTATGCGGTAAGGTTGGTTGGGATTTTTACTACCAAACGAGCGGGCTTGAGACATTACTCGACTGTCAAACGGAGGTTCTTGGCAAAACTCAAAAAAAGACAACGGTAACGATGGAACGGCTTGCAAAGCTTTATGTCAGGCGTAATCAACTGGAGAAGGCGAAGGCATGTGTGAAGTCTTTATTAGAGTGCCGAGAAGAAGTTGCTGGTGAATATCTGTTTGAGGATTGGATGAAATCCCTTGCAGAAATTTGTTAAAGCAGCTTAAACTTTGAGAAATGGAGTTTCTATCGACGCCGGTAGTGAGACTTGGAAGAAAAGGTATTTTTTCCCCTGAATATGAAGGGAATTTCTTTTGATGTAGATACGTGGTCGGAAGAATGGATGGTGGAAATTTTGGGGGTTTCTTGCTTTTGGGGTTTATTCCTTCGTGCTGGAAGTTATATCCTTTTATTTCTTTTGTTTCTTTTCCTTTTTGAAGTGTTTCTCGTATAAATTTAATTTTGATTTCAGTACTTGGGTGGAAAATGTATCCGGTAGGAAAACGAAAGTTTATACATAACTCTCAAAAGTGATGCGTTACAAATTCAGAAGCGAGGCAAAAGCAGGCATAAATATGGAGACAAATATTCAACTGTCCGCTACGCAACAGTCGCGCCAGCTATTTAGTTTTATTTTCGTTCCTGCATCGCACCAAAAGCTTATCTGCAGGCCTTTCCTCAACGACGACGCATTCACCCAATAATGGTATTTCCCATATGGTCGTTCACGTAGTCCACGCCCTACCGGAGAAAATTAATATATTTCAACATTCGCTCCTCGGCCCCCCCTTTGCGCAAAGACCGCTCTAGTCTAAGGCTTTCTTTCCCTCATATGCATCGCTAATGGGCTGCGAAAACTACCTCATGATCCACTTAGATTCTAAATCGGATCGGGGAGAGCTTATCTATCGTAAACGAGTACCGTTAACCCTCGCTTGGAATCTGGGACTGCTCGACGTTGGATATTTTAGACGAGCATTAGCTCGTTGTCATTGAGGGCTTGCGCCTTAAAGAACGAAACGCTAAATAGAGGATGAACGATGGGTATTGTCTGGATTGAGCGTGGCCAGGGATCCGAGTTTTTTGGATTCAGGATTGGATTCCGCGGATATGGAGAATAGTGGAAAACGAGACAATCGTGGCTGGAAATCAACGGCAGCGACCGGTTCGACACTTTCTCTTGAGCTCCAATTCCGATTATTCGGATTTAATCTCCACTGCCGGTCCCCATACACCTACTCCTAGTACTGAGCTATATTTCCTTGCGTCGACGCCGGTTCCGACTCCATTCACAACCCCAACGTTGCAGAATCCTGTTCTGTGTACGTTTCCGAGTACAATCTAAGGTGAACCACACAAAAGCGACACTCGAATGCAAGAGGGGATTATGATGGACGACTACGAGTTGGACAAGCTAGAAGATCTCTCATGCAAGCACTCAAAATTTTCAAATGGACGACCGGAAGCTGTGAAAAACTTCAGCCGAGTGTTCGATACCTGGAGGAAGTTGATGGATGAGAAGCATCACCGAACGCTTATCATAACGGTAAATCTAGTTTAATCAGCTGTTGCGGGGCAATATCTCTCCCTCCGATAAAAGAAAATTGGAAGCGAAACAATGGGACGCTTAAGATAAGTTGGACAGTGCTCTTGGCGCCAACGATAAAACCCAACGGCAGCGTTGCACGCCATAGGAATTGTGCATGGGCATTTTGCAAATATTACAATGCCGTAACCCTATTTGGGATGGTATTGGAAGATCAAGTGCAATTTTGGGCAAAGGCCATGAGAATACATTGGAAACGATGAATTGTTTGGTGCGTGTATGCGGCAAGTTGGTTGGGATTTGTAATTCGACACGCACTTGGCTGAGACATTACTCGGCTGTCAAACGGTTCTTGGTAAAACTCACAGAAAAAACAATGGCAACGATGCAACAGCTTGCAAAGCTCTATGTCCAGTGTGATGAACTGGGGAAGGGAGCCGCGTGTATGAGGTCTTTACTGGAGTGCCGAGAGGATGTTACTGGTGAAGGAGATCCGTCTGTGCTAGATTATATGTATTCTTTTATGGAAATTTAACTAAAGCTGCTTCGATTTTGAGGAATGGGAGCTGGCTCGCGAAGGGGTGTATCGGGAGGACACGATTGGAAAATACGGGATATGATATGGGTGTTATATGTGAGGGGATGTGGGACTGTGGTTTTGTGTATACATTGTTGCGAGGCGTGTTTCAAGGCGGAATTCGGGCTCGAATGATGCATCGTGATGCTTATGTTTTTCCTTTCTTTTTCATTTGACGTTTGTTTTCTTTTCTTTTTCTCGATTGACGCTTTTTTTTTTTTTTTTTTTTTTTTTTTTTTTTTTTTTTTTTTTTTTTTTTTTTTTTTTTTTGCTTCTTTCTCTTTTCTTTTCTTTATGGGTGTTGCGGTCGTTTGTGTCGTGGTTTTCCTTTACATTTCCGTTGCATTAGTTCCCGATATTGCACATGTAGTTTGCCGATGGTTTTACATTTTCTTTCACGGGCATGGAAGGATGGGGAAGGACAGACGCATAGAAGGGAGGGAAAGGACAGGTGCATGGAACGAGGGGAAAGATCTGGAATTTTCTAGAACTTTCTTTAGTTTGTTCAAAAGCGATTGAGATGGTGGAAGGATTTGATCGGGATTGTGTTTTTGGGATATAAATTCCCTGGAGTGTTGTTCGGGTTATTTTTTTTCTTTCTTTACACGATGCGCGGTTGAGTCACGTTCGATTACGTTTATAATCTTTCTCTTGATTTGTTCCTTTTCTGTTTGTTTTCTAGAAAATCTTGAATTCTTTTCCTCTCGATATTAGATCGTGGTTCTCTTCTCTAATTCTTCTGGTGTAAAAACATATATTTGTGTTATTGCTATTAGGAGGTGAGACTGGGGAAGACGAATTGAAGGTTGCTGCCGTGTCTCGGCTGTCCAAAAGTGGTAGCTTAGTTTTCGTTTTCTATTGGTCTTTTAACTCTGTTGTGTGCGTTATCAGTGAGCGCCCACGACAGTGCCGATCCTGTTGGGCGCAGGATACACATACAGCTACACCTCGGATCTCTATGAACCGGATCACTGGCTATTCCGGATGGATTGCGCTGCAACTGTATTTTTCCATAGAAATCTATTCGCTATACCGGATTTTTGATTAAACTGGATCCGGATGGATTTTCCGGACACAGAACCCCTGTTCTCTAAGAAAAAAAAATTCGCTATACTGGATGAAAAACAAAATCGTTTATTGCTTCTCCGAGAACAAAAAAACAAAATGAACAGAAAATTCGTCCAGAAAAAAATTAAAAATTAAAAATTAAGAGAAAAAAAATCAAAAAAAATCAAAAAGAGAAACGTAAGATAATATTAAAGGTTTGTAAATGCATGACCGACACCACGAGATTCCCAATCGTCCAATATTGCCTCATTTTCTCAAAATCGCTGTAATCTTTGGGGCAAGAATAATATCACCCGTAATAGTGATCTATTTGAGAATGCAGCATCAATTCACTTTTCCGGGGGAAACTCTAACAGTGGAAATAATGCTTGTCGTGACTTTTGCTTATAAGCATCGAGACTTTGAGACTTAAGTGTTTACTTTGTATTTTACAGTGAATTACACGGGGAAAAATTAAAAAGAAAAAGAAAGAGGAAAAGAATAAAGAAAAAAGACTTCTGGAGGTGGATCCTGAACCTATTCTTTCCAGTCCTTTAGATGGTCTGGAAGACATTGAACGGCCAACAGACGGCAATCGTGTCTCTAGGCACACCTGGAGCTCAGGCAATTATGCCAACTTCATATTGGGATATTTGGCACGGAGTTCGCACAATTCATGTTTTTTTTTGCGGCCGCGTAGGGCTGGTTATTTTGGTCGTACTGGATGTGGTCTCCGAAGGCCACTTTTTGAGATGATTTTTTCAACTTCACTCGACGTCAAGTCTACTTTTTTAACAGATTTACCCCATACAGAAAACCCCTCAGCTTGTGTATATGTATAAACAAAAAACTATGATTTTGTTTGCATACCGGATACTCGCTACACCGGATAAAATGAGCCAAAATCTTGGCATCCGGTATATATAACGAGGTGTAACTGTACTTACCTGCTGAACAACAGTCACACCAGCTATTCCTTCCATTGCACTAAAAATTCATCCACTCGTCTGCCCTCGACGATGATGGATCCATCCATGAAATGTATTCCTCAAATATATCCATTCACCAAATGCACGCCCGCCGGGGAAACCGATAAATTCTAGCTGACATTCTCTCCCGCCCGTGCACAGATCGCCCCAGTGAACATGCGCTTTCCTTTTCCCCGTCGCCAACAGGATGCGAATACTTTCTCATGACCCGATCAGATTCGGAATCGAGTCCAGGAGAGCATATCTACCGCAAACGAGTGATCTCTGTTGACCCTCGCTTGGAATCGGGGGCCAACTCGACGTTGGATTCTTTGGACGAGCACCAGTTCGCTGTCGTTGAGAGCTTATTGAAGGAACGAAACATTCGAATGGAGGATCATGGGCTGTGGGTTTTAGCGGGGCTGAGCGTGGCAGAGGGGTCTAGATCATTTAGATTCAAGATTGAGTTTCGCGGATGTGGGGAGAGATATGGTGGAAGGAGAGCAGTGGAAGATGAGTCAACCGTGACTGGAAATCAACAGCAACCGATTTCACACTTTCCCATGGGCTCCGGTTCCGATTACTCTGATTTAAGCTCAACGGTCGGTCCCCGTACTCCTACTCCTAGCACTGAGCCAGACTCCCGTGCATTGACTCCGGTTCCGACCACATCAACGACTTCAACGTTGCCAAATCCTGTTCCGGATACGATCCCAAACACAGACCAAGGTGAACCCTCCGGGAGTGACACTCGAACGCAAGAAGAAATTACAATGGACAAGTTGGACAAGGTAGAGGATCTCGCATGCAAGCTCTCAAAACTCCCAAATGGACGATCGGAGGCCGTGAAAATCTTCGCGCGAATGCTCGATGCCCGGAAGAGGCTGATGGGTGAGAAGCATTACCGAACGCTTATCACGGCAGTAAATCTAGTTTACAATCAGCTGTTGTGTGACAATATCTCTCCCTCCTCCGATAAAAGCGAAGTGACGAAACTATCGCACGCTTATGATGAACTGAATAACGTTCTTGGTGCCAACGATAAAAACACATTGGCAGCGTTACACGCGATAGGAATTGCATATGAACATCATGGCGGATATTACTCGGCCGTACACATCCTTGGATGGGCATTGAAGGATCAGGCAAAATTTTTGGGGATAAGCCATGAGGATACGTTGGAAACGATGAATTGTTTGAAGCGTTTATGCGATAAGTGTGATTGGAATTTGTACTCGTACGGCTACATAAGCGATGTTGAGAGTTACTTGACTGTCAAACGGAGGCTTTTGGTAAAACTCACGAGAAAACATTGGAAACGATGGAGCGGCTTGTAAAGCTCTATGTCAAGCGTAATCAAATGAGGAAGGCGGAGGTGTGTATGATGTCTTTACTGGAGCGCCGAAAAGAAGTTGCTGGGGAAAGAGATCCCTCTTTGTTGGATTGTATGTATTCTCTTGCAGATATTTGTTTAAAGCAGCTTAAATTTTGACACATGGGATTTATATCAATGTCGGTAGTAGGATATGGAAGAAAGGCTATTCCCATGGGGATGAAGGGGATATATTTTGAAGTAGCCGGTAGTATCGATGGTGGAAATTTTTGAGTTTTCTTGCTAGGCGACTTTATTTTTAGGTGTTGGAAGTTACTCCGTTATATCCATGTTTTTTTTTTCCCCCTTATTCTTTTCTTTCCTTTCTTTTGTTTCCATTCCATTTTTTCTTTTCTTTTTTTTCTTTTTCTTTTTTTTTTTTTTTTTTTTTTTTTTTTTTTTTTTTTTTTTTTTTTTTTTGAAGTGTCACTCCATAGATTTTTCGACTTGTCTCAACAAGAGAGCGGAAATGGAAGTTTCTACTATTTTTTTTTTTTTTACTATCATAGTCGGTAAATGCCGTAGTTGCATAGCTCCCAAAAATGATGTCACACTGCATATTAACGGGGGAAATGGGCAAGTGCACACTCGAGTATGTCGATGGGAGGCCTTACTTACCCGTTACACAATAGTCGCACGAGCAATTTTAGTTGATCCTCGTTCCTCCATTGCAGCAAAAGTTCATCTACAGGCCTTTCCTCGACGGCCATGGATCCATCCAATAGAGGTATTCCTCAAATATAGCCGTTCACTATTGCACGCTCCCCTGCAAAATTTGATAAATTCTAGCTAACATTCTCTCCGCTGTTGTAAAGATCGCCCTAGTGAACATGCGGTTTCCTATACCGCGTCACCCACGGGATGCGAATACTATCTTATGACCCGATCAGATTCGGAATCGGGTGCGGGAGAGCCTATCTACTCGAAATGAGTGATTCCCGTTGACCCTAGCTTACAATCGGGGGGCAGTTCGACGTTGGATTCCTTGGACGAGCATCAGTTCGCTATCGTTGAGAGCTTATTGAAGGAACGAAGCACTCGAATGGAGGAGGATGGGCAGTGGGTTTTGGCTGGGCTGAGCGTGGTAGAGGGAACTGGGTCATTTAGACCCAAGATTGAGTTTCGCGGATATGGGCCACTGGCAGGTTTTCGGGAGAGACGTGGTGGAAGGAGAACAGTGGAAGGTGAGCCAACCGTGATTGGAAATCAACAGCAGCAACCGATTTCACACTTTCCCGCAGGCTCCAGTTCCAATGATTCGGATTTAACCTCAACGGTCGGTCCCCGTACTCCTACTCCTAGCACTGAGTCAGACACCCGTGCATCAACGCCGGTCCCGACTCTATCAACGACTTCAACGTTGCCGGATCTTGCTCCGGATACGATTCCAAGCACAGTCCAAGTTGAAACCCCCGGGAGTGACACCCGAACGCAAGAAGAAATTGAGATGGACGAGTTGGACAAGATAGAGGATCTCGCATGCAAGCTTTCAAAATTCCCAAATAGACGATCGGCGGCTGTGAAAATCTTCAGACGAGTGCTCGATGCCCGGGAGGAGCTAATGGGTGGGAAGCATCATCGAATGCTTAACACGACAGTAAATCTGGTTTACAATCAGCTATTGTGTGGCAATATCTCTCCCTCCTCCGATCAAAGCGAATTGACGAAACTTTGGCAAGCTCATAATAAATTGACTAACGCTCTTGGCAACAACGATAAAATCACATTGGCAGCGTTGCATGCCATAGGAATCGCATATGGAAATCTTCGCGATTATTGCTTGGCCCTACGCATCCTTGGATTGGCATTGAAGGATCGGGCACAATTTTTGGGAAAAAGCCATGAAGATACATTGGAAACGATGAATTTTTTGGTGCGTGTATGCCGTAAATGTGATTTGAAAGTGTACCCGCAACACAGTATAGCCAACATTGAGATATTGCTCGACTGTCAAACGGAGGCTCTTGGCAAAGCTCACGAAGAAACATTGGAAACGAAGGAATCGCTTGCAAAGCTCTATATCAAGTATAATCAACTGGTGAAGGCAGAGGCGTGTATGAGGTCTTTAATGGAGTGCCGAGAAAAAGTTTCTGGTGAAGGAGATCCGTCTGTGCTGGATTGTATGTATTCTCTTGCAGATATTTGTTTAAAGCAGCTTCAATTTTGAGAAATGATGTTTCTATCAGCATCGGCAACTAAATTTGGAAGAAAAGGTATTTTCTTCCCCAGGCTTGAAGGGAATATATTTTGATGTGGACGGTAGAATTGACGGTGGAAATTTTGGGGTTGTCTTGCTTTGGCGGCTTCACTTTTTCTTCCTGAAAGTTACTTTGTTATATCTATTAATTCTTTTCTTTTTTGAAGTGTCTCTCATAAATTTGTGCTTATTGGATTTCAGTACTTGAGTGGAAAATGTATCAAGTAGGAAAATGAAAATTTCTATTATTTGTATGGTACATACATGTAGTTGCACAACTCCCAAAAATGATGTTATCACACTGCAGAAGCGAGGCAAAAGCAGGCATTGTATACATTGATTGGAGTCCTTAACGTAAACAAAAAGGTAAATACTTTTCCGCTACATAACAGTAGCACCGGCTATTTAGTTCTTTCTCGCTCCCCCATCGCACCAAAAGCTCATCTGCAAGCCTTTCTGCAAAGACGATGGATCCATGCAATAGAGGTATCTTCCTATATAGCTGTTTACCTAATTCACGCCCGCCGGAGAAAATTGATAAATTCTAGCTAACTCTCTCTCTTGCCCCTGCAAAGACTGCTCCGGTGAACACGCGCTCCTCTCCTCCGTCGCGCACGAGCTGCGAATACTATCTTATGATCCGATCAGATTTGGAATCGAGTCCGGGAGAGCCTATCTACCGCAGACGAGCGATTCTCGTTGATCTTAGTTTAGAATTGAGGGACAGCTGAACGTTGAATACTTTGGGCGAGCACCAGAACACTGTCATTGAGAGCTTGCCTAAGGAACGAAACGCTAAAATAGGATAGCACGGACAATGGCTTTTGTCTGGACTGAATGTGGGCGAAGGAATTGGGTCGTTTAGATTTAAAATCAAAGTTTGCGGATATGGAGCGCAGGCGGATTTTCAGGGGAAATGTGTTGGAAGGGGAGCAGTGAAAGACGAGCCAACCGTGACTGGAAATCAACAGCAGCGACTGGCTCCACAATTTCTCTCGAGCTCCAATTTCGATTATTCAGACTTAGCGTCGACTGTCGGCCTCCGTACTCCTACACCTAGTACTGAGCTAGATCCCCGTGCGTCGACGCCGGTCCTGGCTTCATTAAAAAATTCAACGTTGCCGAATCCTGTTCCAGATACGATTTCGAGCATAGTCCAAGTTAAACCACCTGGGAGTGACACTCGAACGCAAGAAGCAATTGAGATGGACGAGTTGGACAAGATAGAGGATCTCGCATGTAAGTTTTTAGAACTTAGAAATGGACGATCAGAGGTTGCGCAAATCTTCAGCCGAGTGCTCGATGCCCGAAAGAAATTTATGGACGAGGAGCATTATCGAACGCTTATCACGACGGTAAATCTGGTTTACAATCGGCTGTTGTATGGAAATATCTCTTCCTCTTCCGATCAATGCGAAGTCACGAAACTATCACACGCTTACGGTGAACTGAATAACGCTCTTGGCAACAACGATAGCAACACATTGGCAGCGGTGCACGCCGCAGGAATTGCATATGAATATTTTGTAGTTTTTACAGTACCGTGACCGCACTTGGGATTGCTTTTGAGGATCGAGCGCAATTTTTGGGCATAAGTCATGAGGATACATTGGAAACGATGAATTGTTTTTTGGAGCGTGTGTGTGCAGTAAGTTGGTTGGGATTTGTGCTTCGACACGCACGGGGCTGAGACATTACTCGACTTCCAAACGGAGTTTATTGGTAAAACTTGCAAAAAATCAATGACAACGATGGAACAGCTTGCAAAGCTCTATGTCTAGTGTGATGAACTGAGGAAGGAAGATGCATGTATGAGGTCTTCACTGGAGTGCGAAAAAGAAGTCACCGGTGAAGGAGATCCGTCTGTGCTGGATTGTATGTATTCTCTTGCAGAAATTTGTTTAAAACCGCTTCAATTTTGAGAAGTGGGGCTTCTATCAGAGTTCGCTATGGAACTTTGAAGAGGTGTTTCGTTTCCATGCATCAAAAGAATATATTTTGCATATTGACAGTAGTATCGATGGTTAAGATGTAGAGGTTTTCGAAGTTTTTTCGAATTTATTTTTTTGTTAGGAATTGCTTCTTTGTATCTTTTTCTTTATATATCTTTTTTTGTGCTTGCTTGAGTAATGAAAGTTTCTATTATCTTTGGCTGCCACAGTCGATCACTCACTACTTCTCAATGAGAAATGACGTAACTGCATATCCCCCCAAAATCGATCTTCGCTATTCTCCAGGCCTTACAGTACCAGAAATCAAATTTGTCACATGTGCTCACTGGAATGAAGTTTCCAGGATATAGATGGTGAGGATTATCAAATGGACGAAGGAACAGCAAACTCAACGAAGGAGAGGAGGGGGGGTACGGGGGACGTTGTTAAAGCAGGAGCCTACAATGTCATGTGGCGTGGTATGTTTCCGATATTTTTCGTATATCATTTGCCATATGGTTTCCCCTGTGTTCTTCGGCGGGTGTTATCTATCATGCACGGGATGTATGTTTCTTTCTAGTACTCTTCGGTGTATTTACTCGGGCGTTTGGGTTCTGAGGATTATGGCATGTGAGGCACGGACTGGTTCGGTGGATTGCTTATACGGATTTAGGGGACGGCAAGTATTGTCACTCGGAGTGGAATGGCAGCAGGCTCGCGAAGGGATGTATCGGGAGGACATATTTGGAAAACATGGGGATATGATATGGGTGTTTACATGTGAGGGGATGCGGGACTGTGGTTTTGTGTATAAACTATTGCGAGGCGTGTTTCAAAGAAGAATTCGGGCTCGAATGATGCATCGTGATGATTGTGTTTTTTCTTTTCTTTTTTCATTTGACGTTTGTTTTCTTTTCTTTTTCTCGATTGACGCTTTTTTTTTTTTTTTTTTTTTTTTTTTTTTTTTTTTTTTTTTTTT
>JABYPW010002020.1:0-12713 GCA_016880775.1 Phymatotrichopsis omnivora | reverse complement strand
AAAAAAAAAAAAAAAAAAAAAAAAAAAAAAAAAAAGGGCAATCGCAGCTGTTTATTAACAAACTTAGTCTAGCTCATTACTTCATCAACTGATTCGCCAGCGACATGAGCATATTTCCACCGCTGCCGCCAGCAGCATCGACCTTGCTCTTCAGGAAGAGTTTCAATGCCATCTGGGCGGCGATGTTGACGGCGTCTTGCTTATTTGCTCCTTGTTCCTGCAATGACAAAATCCTGAATTAGTAAAGCCAAAAAAAAAAACAATCTCGCCAAGTGAAAGAAGCAAGGACTCACCAACTGTCCCTTCGAGCTTTGCTGATCAAACAACTTGACGCACTCCGCCATCGCCAGCCCAATGAACGCATTCGAATCCTGCCTCTTCGCCGTCTCCCCCTTCCCACCAATGAAAATCTTCAACGCCTGCATCGCCGCCGCAGTGCCAATGCTCTTCGAGCTACCTGCCACTTCCTCGTTGCTATATACCTTCCTATGCCTATCCACATAATACTTCTCATCGATATCCTCCGCTTCAAACTGTCTCTCCTTCCCATGCAAAAACGACAGTGCTGACGAAAAAAAGCTCGATTCCTGCGAGCTGGAATGTTTCTCTGCCACGTGTCGGGCTTCGGAGCGGTCGTCGTCGTGGCGGTGGGGTGGATATACTCCGGATTGCTGAGCGGGACGGTACTCGCGGCGGGTGGAATCCAGCACATCTTCGTGTCTGGTACTCTGAGGACGGCCGCCGTGGCCACCGTAGCCGGAGCCACCGTACTCATCCTGGTTTCGTCGCTCACGGTCATCGTAGCTTCTGTCATCGTCTCGGCGGCGTTCGTAGCCTTCTTCACGAGAATATCCTCGGTCGTCCCGGCGGGAGTCCTCTGCGTGTCCGCAGTGACCGGTGTCCTGAGGACGTCCTCCGTGGCCGCTGTAGCCGGAGCCCCCGCCATGATGGTGGGAGGCCTGGCTGGCTTCGACTTTCTCGAGGACGGCGTCTTTCACTTTGTCGAATAGTTTATCCATGACTGCGAATAGCTATCTGCAGGTGGCTATCTTTTTCCTTTCGTTGGGGCAATTTTTTTTTTGAGGCGAAGAACGTTGGTGGAGGGCAATACTTTATCGACAAACCTTTTCCCCCAAAACGAGGCGAGCACGTATAAAGCGTAGATCTTCCATCCCCCCAAAGTTTCATATCTACCCCGCCCGTGCACGACCCGTGGCCATCTCAGCTCATGCGACAGTTCCAACCATGACATCGTTACGTCACTCTAAGCTGCTTAGCGACTTCGAATTCACCGCCACCATCCGCCACCGTTGCACGTGCTCAACGATTGGCTGAAGCTCAGCTCGCTTGGCCGAACACTTCCAGTGACTTTCCCAGACGGGAAACACTCATCGGCAATGGGGGATGATTGGAAAGCCGAGGACGGTAGCGGCATTAGGACGTGGCGAAGATAACATGGGTTTATCTGGCGATATCGAAACGGTATTGTACTGGTTCAAGATGTGAACTAAATGGAGTCGAGTGATAATTCATGATTTCACCCGGGAACGACTGACCCGCGTACGGGGAGACTCCAATCAACCTTCGGTGAGGAAAGTCATAGGAAAGGGAAAGCTTTGGGATTGCGCATTCGTAAGAAGGGGCTACGTAAATTTATACGGTACAATGGATAAATGTAAATGAAACGGCTACAAGCGAGGAATTATCACTGTCATCTGGAATCGAGTGAGGCTGCAGATGAGGATCAAAGTTCAAACTCCCACGTAAATATAGACTTCCCCAACGTGCAAGAATCTCCACGGGCAGGGTACTGTGGGGTCGTTTCCGCGTTCGAGGGTAAGAAGGGAACAATCGGGCAGGCGAGGCGATGGCCATAAAAAGCTTCGCTCTACACAACCTTCTTGTAACTTGTGCGCGTGAAAACTAAAGATTCAAGATCGCTATTCGAGGGCTTGCACCTGACTGTCGGGTGGGTATCATTAGGATTGCTCGTTCGTTTATAGTCGTAACGGGGTCGGCGTATATGTTTTAGTTAGCAATTGGTTTGTTTTTCGTCTTTACGTTTTGCTCTTGCTTCCATTCCCGGTGGTTACGATCGCGCAGCGTCCTCCTCCTCTCCGAAATTTTCGAACGCACTCTCCCTCCCGCAGGGAAGGCTGGTCGCTACTCGTCGCTTCGCAGCACTACTCGAGCCAGCGCCGAAGTACACTAACCAATACATCCTCAATTCGGTTGAACCAAGGTAAAAGTATAAAAATTCCAAGGAGTAAGTGGACTGATTCCAACAGGATTTACAAGGACGTTTGAAATTTCCCTTTGCCCTCGACGGGATATTATAGTTTGCGGATGCGGGATTGAGGTTTCCATTTGAGGTTTCTTCAGTGCCCCCATTTTCGGTTTACAACGGGGGCAACCATGATCCTAAAATTCGTAGTATCAATGTTTATGCTATCGCAGCGGGGAAACGTGTAAAACAAAAGCCCTCATCACCTCACCCACGGAAACCCAAGCTTGGCTTTCAAGTCTCGCTCCTTGCGCCTGAGGGACGTAATACTCAATATCAATGCCGTCCGCCGGAAAGTTCGGGCCTAAAACACCCGTCGTACGCTTGCAAGGCCTCGGAATTTTTTTTTTTTTTTTTTTTTTTTTTTTGAAGCGAACTTCGGATGCACATGTTGCAAAACAATTATTTTCAAACGGGCGCCAAGGAGTCCGTTAACTGAATTATATTTACACTTCACGAGCTCAAGACGGGAGCCAGGAGCACATGATACATCAGGGAATGCTCAAGCTTCGATTAAAACAGCGTGGCCTCGACGACAGGACCACGAGCGGGATGCGAGTATAAGATAGCCGGCTGCCTTGGCAGAAAGCCTGTGCTAAATGCAACCGCCACTCGAGAGGGAAAATTATCTTGCAGGTGGTTCGTAAAGTAAGTTCCAATCGGCACGTCGTCGAACCACAAGTGGAATCATAACCCGCAAAACTGAAGCAAGAATAAGCACATGTACATGCACTAAAACCACATGCGAACAAACGACCTTAATCCCGGGAAATAGGAGTCCAGACCTCGAGCTATAACAGCTGACGCCAAACTCCGCATCTGCTAGAAAGTTTGAATGTACGTGTGGATTCACAGAGTACAGCCACATTTTCCGCCATGCTACAAGGAACGCGTTCGGAAGCTTTCACATGGTGCAGGACTGCGGTTGTTCGAATTGGCGAAATAAAGAAATTTCATCTTCGGCTAAATGTTTTTCCAGTGCATAGGTGTGTAACTTTAAGCACTTCACGTACAGACGCTCGAAAGTTTAATCTTGCCACGGGGTGGACGGGCGAGTATATAATGGTGCGGCTTCTCCCGTTCGATTCAACTTCTCCTCACACCGTACAGAAGACCAAGCGCAACCGCTGCTACATCTCAAGATTTCCTCTTATCCCGATGAACCTCTAGAAATCAGACTTTTTCTCCGCATAACCGATGGTCGACGCTACCTAATCAATAATACTTTAATATGGCTTAGTGGTCTGAAAATTGGCAATTACACTCAATTCCTATGGCCATCGTGTATCACACGGCACATCATTTCAAAGCATCACTTCACAAAAGAAAACAAATACTCATTCTTCTTGCTCCATCCTAAAATAAAAGAAACTAGCACCAGCCATCCCGCTCCAAAAAATAAGGGAGAAAAAAATAAAAATAAAAATAAAAACCCCCACGACCATAAAAAGGGGAAAATACTAAAAGTTACGGGTATAAATATAAGCATATGCATCTAGTTTTCTCCCTCAACCCTTCCAGTCTCGCTGCAAATTATCTCGGCCCAAAATACAGAGTAAATGGCATCCACAATCACCACTCAAAAAATGCATCTGCAAGAAGCGAAAAGAAATCTCTTTTTATCCTTAGAATTCTTGACTCCTTATGGTTTCCAGGAAACAAAAAAAAAAAAAAAAAAAACACAATATAACATTTCCTAAAAACCACAAGAAGCTAATGCATTGACATAAAAACCTAAGGTAAAAAATTCACAAAGAAAAGAAAGGCTTCTCGGCATTACATCCACTATCTATCAAACACACTGCGTTTAGAACAAGTAAGCGCATCCAAAGTTCTGCTCGACGTTGTAGGATCCGGAAGTCTTCCACAAGTCGTTACGGTAGGTGAAGTAGGCGCAGATTCCGGGTGCAGACACCTCCATGGCAGCAATGGCAATGGCCTGTTCGGCAAGACTAGCGATAGCGAGGCCATTGGTGTTGCCGGCGGAAGGCCAACCAGCTTCAAGAGCCCAAGCGACCAGTTTACCGTCACACGCATCTATTTTCGCGTCAGTATTCAATTTGAATTCTGTACAAGAGGGTACGGGAGATCAATACCTTCAGCAAGCTTCAACTGGCTCAACAAGAACTCTCCAGCACTGGCAGCAGCGACACCGCCATCGAAGAAAGGCTGGATGTTGCAACCAATGACGTCAATGACACCGCAAAGTTCTGAGGCGTTTTCCTGGATAATGCCGACAGTCTCGCTGGTGGTAATGGTTCCAGTGTATCCGGCAGATGTAAGCTGGCCCCTGACGGTTGTGATGTAGGCAGCAAGCTCGGCACCAGTACAGTATCCGTTGAATATAGCCTCGTTACCAACAACGATCATGGTAACCAAATCCCACTTGGCCCAAGAGATAATTGCCTGGACTTGTTCATCAGCAGTAGAAACACCGCCAGCTTTGATGAAGACACCCAAGATAATTCCCAATCCGTGTTTCTCGCAAGCAGATCCAACATTCTCGAGACCGGAGCAGTCAGTCGAGTAGATACGAACGTTCTTGAATCCCTTGGAAGCAATATCGGCAATGTCGGTGCTGACATCATCGGCACCCTTGCAGGTACCGTCGTCGTTGTAAGGAGAATAGGTCATCGCGAAGAGACCATCTGATCCGGCAATAGCGGTAGAGGAGCTGGAAGCCGCAGGAACAGAGACGGAGGTAGAGGAAACAGTGACAGAGGGGATGATATCAGCCGATGTAACCTCAGAGACAACCGATGAGATCAAGTTTCCGGCATTACCAGCAACGGAAGTTATGGCACTTTCAATGCCGCCGGCGGTGGAAGTGATCTGTGCGACCTCAGTAGTAGCAGCAGGAACCTCGGCAGGAGATGTGGAGGTGGCAAGGGCGTCAACGCTAGTGTACGGGCAGACAACTACCTGAGAGGTCCTGGTGATGGTGGTAACGACCTCGGGCTGGACATAGGTACCAGGAGCGTACTCGGTGGGGACAGGGTATTCGACAGTTGCTGTGGTGCTGCCGCTAACAGTCGTGGTGGTAGCGCCGATGGTGTAGGTACCGGCCTCCGGGCAGACATAAGTGGTCTCGTAAATCTTGGTGGTGGTGACATCCGCGGTGGTCTCGACAGTGGCGACGGGGCAGACAACGGTAGTAGCAGTCTCTACGATAGTGGTAACACCGCCGAGTGTGTATGTTCCTTGAGGAACCTCCGTAACTTGAGGAATGCAGACGGTCTCGGTCTCAGTCAAGACGACGGTCGACGCGGGGATTGTGTAAGTTCCGGGGGTGGCAATTGTTGTGACAACGGGAGTTACGTCAACAGCACCAACTTCGGTAGCAGCGGAAGTGATCTGAGAGACCGCAGTGGTAGCAGCAGGGACCTCGACAGGAGAAACAGAGTTGGAGGTGGCAATGGCGTCAACGGTGGAGTACGGGCAAACAACTACCTGAGAGGTCCTGGTGATGGTGGTAACGACCTCGGGCTGGACATAGGTACCAGGAGCGTACTCGGTGGGGACAGGGTATTCGACAGTTGCTGTAGTGCTACCGCTAACAGTCGTGGTGGTAGCGCCGATGGTGTAGGTACCAGCCTCCGGGCAGACATAGGCGGTCTCGTAAACCTTGGTGGTGGTGACATCTCCGGTGGTCTCGACAGCGGCGACGGGGCAGACAACGGTAGTGGCAGTCTCTACGATAGTGGTAACACCGCCGAGTGTGTATGTTCCTTGAGGAACCTCCGTAACTTGAGGAATGCAAACGGTCTCGGTCTCAGTCAAGACGACGGTCGACGCGGGGATTGTGTAAGTTCCGGGGGTGGCAACTGTTGTGACAGCGGGGGTTACGTGAACAACCTGGCTAGTGCTGGGCAAGCTAACTGTAATGTGTTCAGTTGAAAAGTAAGTATTGATTTCAGTGACAGACAATGTAGTGGTCGATTCTGTGTTCTGTTCCACAGGAGTAACAGTGCTTAAGCTGCCAGCAACACCAGTAGCTGTAGACTCTGGAGAGTGTTCCACTGCGTCAACAGTAGTTGAACTTCCAGCAACACCGGAACCCCACGCATCTCCATTTCCGTTAATGACGGTGGCGGATTCTTGGGGCTGCTCCACTGAAATAGCTGTACTCCAGCTCCCAGCAGCACCAGATGTCCAAGAAACTTCGGAAGCGGTGGATTCATGGGGCTGCTCCACTGGAATGACACTGCTCCAGCTCCCAGCAGCGCCAGAAGTCCAAGCAACTTCGGTTGCGGGAATGGTAGCGGTGGCCTCTGAGGTGTGTTCTTCTGCGTCAACAGTGGTCAAGCTAACAACGGCGGCAGAAGTCCAGGAAACTTCTGTTGCGGGAATAGGAACGGTGGATTGCTGGGGCTGCTCCACTGGGGCACCATTGTCACAGCTTCCAGTAGCACTAGAAGTCGAAGCACCTTGACCCGCGGTAACGGAAGGAACCGAAGGAAATGAAGCGGCGGATTCCTGGTGCTGCTCCACTGGGACGACAGTACCCCAGCTCCCAGCAGCGCTAGAAGTCCAGGCACCTCCGTTTCCATTAATGACAGTGGTGGGTTCTTTGGGCTGCTCCACTGGATTGGCTGTGCTCCAGCTCCCAGCAGCACCAGAAGCCCAGACACCTCCATTTTCGGGAATCGTAGCTGCGGTCTCTGCAGAGTGCGCCACGGCATCGACAGTGCTCCAGCTACCAGCAGCACCGGAATTCCAAGCGGCTCCATTTCCGCTAATGACAGTGGTGGATTCTTGGGGCTGCTCCACTGGATTGGCTGTACTCCAGCTCCCAGCAGCACCAGAAGCCCACGCACCTCCGTTTCCGTTAATGGCAGTGGTGGGTTCTTGAGGCTGCTCCACTGGATTGGCTGTGCTCCAGCTCCCAGCAGCACCAGAAACCCAGGCACCCCCATTTCCGGGAATCGTAGCTGCGGTTTCTGCAGAGTGCGCCACGGCATCCACAGTGCTCCAGCTCCCACCAGTACCAGAACTCCAAACAACTTCACTGGCGGGAATGGGAGTGGGGAAGGAAGATGGGAAAACGGCGGCCTCACCTGAAGTAGCGGCCCCACTGGGTCCTGCAACATCGCTGCCAGGTTGCCCGTTAGCAGATGGAACCGTGAAGTAAGCGTCGACCGTAGTAGTAGGAGCCGCGGCGCCGGTCTCAGGAGTATCTGTCCTCTCTGTTAGCGCCTATATTCCATTGGGGTTTGTTTTGTTCCAAGGCCGGGTCTCCATATAATTTGCAATTGCGGGATGCCAACTTCATGCAAAAGAAAAGTGACTGTAGGTTACTCACCTGTAACATCTACCAAGTAGGAAGTTACGTATGTAGAGCACTCGCAGGTGTCGTTGCCGACGGATGGATAAGCGATGTCAGGGTGGGCATGGCGACGGTGGTGATGACCTCGGGCAGACGCACTGCCCGACAGAAGGGTGGTTGCCGCAAGGGCAATAAGGCTGTATTTCATGACGAAGACAAAAAAATAACACAAAGACAGTCTTTAATCGTCGATCAACAACACTTCGGAGTTTGTCAGGCAAAGCTCCTTGCGAGAAGAATAAAGGGTTGAATACACGAGACTAAGAGAGGGTTGGAATAAGACAATGCCCGCTAAAAGAGTGAAGCGGTGGTCGAGGAAGGCTTTGGGCGTAGCGGAGGGAAAAGGAAAACAGCGAGGGCAGGAAGGGGATAAATATTAAGGCAAGCGCAGGCAGGCTGCAGCGTGCTCTACATGCAGAGAGTACATGTAAGGCCGGATCACACTGCGCCAAAAAAAGGGGGAGGGTGACAAGGAGCTGATGGAACACTCGGCTGCGCTGGGTTGTGTGAGCCACTTGCACCAGGCCCTGGATATGCCCAGGGTAATCTCACGAAGCCGCTTCCCTTGCCAATTTGAATCATCGCAACCACACGCTCCCGTCGCAGAAGTGCCTGTTTCCATATTGGGGAAGCCTGAACGTGCGATCGAAGGCGCTGATTTGCTGTCGGCCCTAGTAGTCAGTCGCAAACAGGCAATTTCATTCGACTGGGGGGACTCAAAGATTGGGATGCGCAGATTATTATGGAGACCCAAAAAACACAGACCCTTCGGCCAGGTCCCTGACAAGCCGATGTATGTAACATGTATGTATGGAAAAAAAAAAAAAAAAAAACGTCGGCAAGGAAGCCAGCAACAAGCAAGAGATGGAACGGGGGCCAGCAAAATGGAAGGCGCTGTCTTCGGTTGCTGGTTGCCGGGGAGACTTTTCCCTCTCTTTACGTTTGTCAGGGGTTGGTCCGAGTCGCGTGGAGCCATGCAAGGTACAAAACATTTGGCCCACAATATCAGATTTAGGGGTCGCGCCACACTCGAGGAGCCAAGCAGGGCCCTGAACCAGAAGAACGCCAGCTGACAAGCCAGAAAGATTCGCGGATTCGCTACAAGTTCATCGACTTGCATGAGTACATGTAGTTGAATGCCTGTCGCTCTTGCTCGTAGACGCTTGCACTTTCATGCACACAGGTTCGCAGCTTTTTCTCTCGTGAATTTATCGGGGCTGGTTAACGGCCATGCTGCACTGTAGCTGTAATGGGTACTCGAATACTCTACATCTGCATCCCTTGACGCTGGTCTTTCCCTTTCCCCAGGAATTCGAACCGTCAAGCCCGTTTGCTCAAGCGATCTCCGCACCAATTGGCGACTGGTGTGGCTTCAACGGCGGTCATCGCGAAAAAAAAGGGAAGGTCCGGGTTTAGAAACCGCTTATCATCATAAACCAGCACCGCTCTTCCTGGGATACAAGTACCTTAGACACACGATCTGGGTGGGGCTCAGCAAAAAATATCAAAACTCGAGCTCGCGATGAACAGAGCGTACAAATGTGCGTAATCTCATCGCTTTATCGAATTTAGTTATGCGGCTGTCTATCAAACAGCTCAAGAACTGTCACGGTACTTAGCACGAGACCACCCGTAACATGCAGACGTGACTTCTGATTAACCTTACACTCTGCATTGCTTCGATCGCATCTTAGCGGTTTCTGGAACCTGATCAAAAAAAAAAAAAAAAAAAAAAAAAAAAAACCGAGCTTATTTAAATAGGAATATTTATATCGCCTACTCCCGCAATTAAAGCTATGTAAATCTCAATTGCAATTCCGAGGGACAACGTACGGTGCAAATTACTTTTGTGGTAATGAATCGTCTCATGCACGCGCAGCCAGCGAGTGAGCGGGCTTGAAGCTTGTTCGGACGATGAAACCGCCCCCTTCACTCCGGGAATTGTTTTCCTTCAACGCACGTTCCACCGCATACATTCCGCTGAGGCTATACAACAATGTATGCAGAAGGGGCCCAGTCCTAGCAAATGGTTGGTCTATTTCTACATGTGCATGTACTGAGTACACGCATTTTATTATTTTTGGGAGCTTTTTAATTTTCAAAACGGGGAAAAATTATAAGCATATATATACTCTGCTCAGGCAGCCGAGACAGCCGATATAGATCGGAAACCACGGATGGGTTATTTATATCGGAAGCTTCGGAGGGGTAATTTGAGCTGAACCGACAGCCCTTAATGAGAGTAAACCTCCCCATCCGTATCTCCGCGGTCGGCCACCGAATCGTGCGTTCGCACATGTATGTGTGTACTTTACAAGTACATGTACTTGTACATATTATATGTGTGTGCTATTACTTGTAAAGTCGCATTGGACTCCACCTTAACTGCATTTACTTTCTGCGGTTGCGGAACTGGCCAGGGAAAGGACATCGTTATTCTGTGCTTGTACTCTACATACAAATTACTGATCTGCAATTTATGAGCTGTTAGGAAGATCATCCAAAATACGTACATGTACATTACATGTACTAGTACATGACAAAACGTTCCTCGTTGCCATAGAGCTCGGGGTGGGGGGAAGGGACAAAAGAGGATACATGTATCTCGAAGTTATCCAAATCACTAGGCTGAGGAAGTTTAACTACTTATGTTATTTCCCCGCATCCAGTTGTACATGTACATGTACATGTATTCAACTTCTGGTCGATCCCGCACAAGAGACACCGCCAATTTCCAAACAGTCTCATCGTCTCTTGCAACGCGCGCTTAAATAATTAATTCTTCATCGCGTCGACTTTTCACGGTCCACCGCTTGCGCAAGTCTTCCCGCATGTTTTCTTTTTTCCCCATACTTCAAAGACACGGCGATCTCAATTCCCATCCTTCCCCTCCGTAGTTCTAGAATTTCTTCTCTGTGGAGTAATGTAGATACAGATCTGGTCAGGGGAAAGGGTTCAAGCGGCTAAGTAGTCCTTTTTCGGTCTCGCCAAGGTCGTGGATTCGTCAGCTCCCCAAACTAAGTTAGACCAATGTGTGATCGATATGTATCCACTTTAGGAAGTCACTCGATGTTTTGTTTCTACAGAATACTATTCTAAATCTAGAGGGATGTGTTAGAATTTAGGAAGGACGTAGAGTACATGCAGGTATGCTCGAGCTCGAGTGTGGAGCGCTTGTTGCCTTCACGATATCGACCAAGCTAAGAGACTTTGTGGAAGTGAATGAAGAGGATTGGAAATGTTTGAAGGAAATAGAAGAATGGAGCATAGCTGACGGTAAATTGAGATGATGTTTTTTTTTTTTCTTTTTTTTCTTTTTTTTGCGAGATATGAGTTGTTTTGCAGGTGATAAGATCATCGGATGCATATGTTTGAGACGCATGCATGAGAGGACTTTTCGGCGTTCTAAAAGTGATATAACGTGAACTTGTCACTATACTGAACTGGAAGCTGCGTATTAAAGGGCCCTGCAGAGGACACAATTTATTTCAAAGGTGCCGAGTTTCATGGTATATTCCACAGCCACACACCATTGCCACATACATTTGTAATTTGTGGGTGTTGCTTTACAATACCTCTGCGGCAGCACAGACGCATGGTCGCAACGTAAGCTGCAGTTGAACCTTGGAGAAGCCAATTGCCCGAGCTCTAGGGATTATCATTTAGATTAATAGCTTGTGTACCTGGAGTTATAGAGAACCACGTAGAATACATGTACCTCGGTCTCTTAGAGTAAAATGCAGTGAGCTTTTCTACAGCTACAACACTATAGGTGTAGACCACCGCTGTGGCTCGCAAGTTCCGGATGGATTAGCTACATACACACACGTAGAATACCGTCTTTGGAAACCCGAAGAGCAGCTTAGTAACCTATTATCTGCTATACGCGGCAGAACAGGGGGATTTCCAAGGGCCGTTGTTCACGAATCCATTATAAAAGCCAATTAAAACCGGTTACCCTATTGGTTTGGTTTTTTTTTTTTTTTTTTTTTTTTCAGGCGCTTTGATTATGGACGATGAGTTTTCCATTTTGGTCATGATGTGCATACACCAGCAACGTTTTTGAGAATCTCCCTTTCCCGCCGCAAGTAGTTGCCGCAAGCCCACACCCTTCACTAGTAGAGTATTCGCGGTAGGGCTAGCTACAGTACCCAGTGCCATGGAAATGAGTAGCCGCGGCCTATCAAGCCCCACTACCCTAGCCCACTCCCGCCTCGCAAATGAAGAATATATTTTGGAAATCGTAAGATGTGTATGGTGATGTGCTGACAATATAAATGTTAATCACTGGCCTCGAATTCAGCCCCGGAATTACCACAGACAACGGGACTCGGCGTTAGCTTATCTTTTCTTGGACCCTGCGTATGTGTAAATATCACGCTTTGACTATCCAACAGTTTCTTCTTTTCATGGAATTCGTTCTTGAATTTTTGCTCATCGATATTAACGGGAGCTAACTAACGCGATGATTTTCGTTACTCACATATATATGTGGACATGCATGCACAAAAGTCTCTGCAATTAAAAAAAAAAAAAAAAATGGTAAACAGGAAATCGATAGAGCCGCGCCAAAACAATGGAAATTAGGATTAAGGGCACGTTTTTATATCTACATCGGGAGTGTATGCTACATACATCCCCAGTAGTGAAAATAAGTAATCGGCTAGTACCCTTTGAACGGTGCAAAATTTTAAGCAAATATAATGTAATTTCCCTGCTCTCCAATTCCAAAGATTCAGCCCGAGCCCCCCACGATATCGCGCACGGAGCTTTCAAGCAAGTTAGCTCGTATTTAGTTATAGGTAGTTTGCCGAAATTGAGAATGAAAAAATATATAATCTTCTGAAGATCCGTTATTCGGTTCGGATATTTTGTGGGGTACGTACGTTAAGTAGGCCGGGGATGTTTGGAAGGTGGGGATGGTGAAGATGTTTTTTTGTTCACAGAGTGGTTTTGCGAGGGAATGCTTTGTGGGTTGTGTTGATGGTTTGAATAAAACACTCGTAGCTTTTATGTGGACATGCAAGTTTTCGTGCCCTCAGAGCTCTGTGCAGCCATGCATGTTTTTTTTTTTTTTTTTTTTTTTTTTTTTTTTCCCTTTGT
>JABYPW010002019.1:0-12713 GCA_016880775.1 Phymatotrichopsis omnivora | reverse complement strand
GAAAAGAAAAAAGAAAAAAAAAAAAAAAAAAAAAAAAAAAAATTGTTGCACAGGATCACCCCCGTCGAGCTGTCATTGGGATAGTGTCAGTGGCGGACAGCGACATATGTGAACGACGACCAGGGAACGATCGTGTCATGTCTGTCCGGGCATACGTAGCGAGGGTTACTCCACATGATGGTGTACATATGTAACTGCACTTCGCGGGAACGTCAAATCCCAGCTCCCGATTTGCGCGAAAGGGGGCTTGAAGATGGGAAAGCTGATTTTGTGTGCACTTTACATACAATACTATAGAGTCCCGAAATGCCGGATTTCCAGCGAAGTGTGTCAATGTTTTGATGGCACCCAGGACTCGAGACGTGATTGAAAAGGCTAAAATTAGAATCGGAATTTGAATCGCCGAAGGAAAAGCTACATCAACTAGGGTACGGGTGGAGGAGTCGCGCACCTCCAAGTCTCAAAGCCGTTAGCAATTGGGGGAGTGTCTCGAAGCCACAGGGCAAAGCGGCCACGCTCACGCGACAACTTCTACATACATGTAGATACCTGGCAAGTTCAGAGCTATGACACCGTTATGTTATGTACGATATATACATATTTAGAGTACACATGGAGAGAGCACCTGTGCCAGCGCGGCGCTGGCAGGGGCTTGCGGGTAGAGCGACATACCTACGCAACTGATGTAGGTATGCAAAAGCAGTCCGGGGAAAGAGTCCCGTGCTCGAAGCTCCCCTGCAAAAAATTAGGGACAGGGGCAGAAGGTGGAAGAGGACCAGAGCACGGCGCCTGTCTTGAGCAAGCCCAAGTATGTACTATGTACATGTACTCTACAAGCACGTAGATATGTAGAGTATGTGTGCTGGTGCAGGCGATGCGCTCTCGATATTCAAGCCGAAATGTACGAGTACGAGTACGAGTACACAGAGTCGCATGTAAATAATATGTGGAATGGAAGTTCACTGCACACACACTGACACGAGAACGTTGAGATGAACAGCGCTATCTTTCGCGTGTGGCAGCGCCGTCCCCTTGCTGGACTTGGGAAGTTTGGGCTGCCTTTTCAATCGCGGCAATGTCACTTCTCCACTGCCAAGCCTTCCGATAGAGCGCTGGCAAAAGTCCAAAGAGACAGGCAGAATGCACGACTGTCCGATGTGGAAGTATGTAAAACAAGGCTTCGTTACTAGAGGCCTCATCGCTCGTCTTTCTCCTCCCCCCGTTTATCTTTCCCTCCCCTTCATCTTTCCCTCCCCTTCCCTCCCCTTCGCTTCCCTTCTTCTCTTCCTCGCCCCGTCTCACATTCGCTTGCCCGCACCGCTCGCTCGTTACAACCCCTCCTCCTTACGTTGCGACGACGGTCTGCCCGTAACCTTGTTCACTCGTTTACAAGGAGAGGAGAAGCTGCACCGGCAATTAGTGAACGCTGTACACGCTTGCACGTTATCCCCCCCCGGTTTATAGCCCATTCTATATTTTGCCTTGCTTTATATTTTTACATCGCCACTCGTCGTTTGCACAAAAGAAGAAGGAAAGGGGGAAAAAAAAAAGAAAAAAAAAAAATTTATATCTTCATTTGGGCTCTTTTTCCTTGCGCCGTTCGCTGTCCGCCGCCCCGCCAATACCCAGCACCCGCTGTAACGGATACAGTTGCTGTCGTTTGAAAAAAAGTATCATCTGTCAGAGGCACGGCAGATTGGAAACCCCCATTGCTGGGTCCTTCGTCTTTTTGTTCCTTTTGCGTTCGTTTTTTTTTTTTTTTTTTTTTTTTTTTTTTTGTGCGTATCTTTGTTTTGCACTTCGTCCTTTTCGTCGCGACTGCTGCATCTCGTGCTGGGGAATCCCGTCTACCGTTCCCTGCATTTTTTCTTCGTATTTTGGTTTTCGGTGCGACTATTACCTAGCGCAAAGGAAGGGACAATGGTTCGGTTGTTGGATACCTTACTGCTTATTGCGGCAGCAATTCGAGTCTCTGCCGACACCCAGTGCGGTTCGGGAGCGGGAAGTTGTCCAAGCGATACGCCTTGCTGTTCTCGTGAGTATATATATTACTCTCCTGTTTCCGTCGACGATTGAGATCGGGCGCTAACCAGGTACTGCGAACAGAGTATGGAGCATGCGGTACATATTCCACATCTACTCGTCGAACTTGAAACTGGGCAATGACGGAGGTATTGATGGATATTCTTCGCAGGTGTCGGCGCCTATTGTCTCGGAGGCTGCGATCCGAAATACTCATTCTCCATCGACTCTTGCGTCCCCGCCCCGATATGCAAAAGCTTTGACAGCACGTTCACGAGTCTCGATCGGGTTGCCGACAAGACTGAATACCTTGGAAATTCCTCGGCAGCCGATTGGGTAGCGGATGGAACGCCGCTGATTTACGACGATCAGCTACTGCTGACCATGGCGCCTGACACCGTCGGAACCGTGCTCGCCAGCACTGTTTACGTCTGGTACGGCAAGGTTACCGCCACGTTGAAAACGTCCAGGGGGGCTGGTGTTGTTACTGCGTTCATTATGCTTAGTGACATGAAGGACGAGGTTGACTTCGAGTGGATTGGCGTGGATTTGGAAACTGCACAGACCAACTATTACTGGCAGGGAGTACCGGATTGTACGTTTTTCATTGGCCTGGGAAATGCGAGTGATAGTTGATGCTGACCGGAATGTCTCAGATAACAACGGCGCTAATATCACGATCGACAGCGACAGCTTCGAAAACTACCACACGTACGAAATCGACTGGACCGAGGACGAGATCACTTGGACCGTCGATGGCGTTGTAGGCCGTACCTTGAAGAAATCCGATACTTACAACGAAACAGACAACACCTACCACTACCCCCAGACCCCTGCTCGTGTCCAACTCTCTCTCTGGCCTGGTGGATTGTCCACCAATGCTGAAGGCACAATCGCTTGGGCTGGTGGAGAAATCGACTGGAACTCGACAGATATTCAGGAAAACGGATACGACTACGCCATGTTCAAGGAAGTCAAAGTCGAATGCTACGATCCCCCATCAAGTGTACAGAGGCAGGGTTCCGGTAACACGTCGTATATCTACAATAGCACCGCGGGTCTTGAGAGCAACATTATCATGACAGACGAGGGCACTATTTTGACATCTCTGCTCGGAACTGGAACGAACATGACTGCGGATTATCCCGAGTCCGCGTCCACTGTCAGCGCCTCAGCCAGCTCGGCGACTTCCTCTTCGGGGGTTCAAACTATTCCCGGTCTCAGTGGTGCCGGAACCGGCGCCAATGGACACAGAGGATCGGATACCAGCTCTAGCACGGATTCTTCCAGTTCCTCGAGCGCGTCCGCCGGCTTCTCGCAGGGAACGGTGGCGACTACGAACGAGGCTGCTGGACCAGGAGCATGGCGCGGAAGTGCGGTAGTTGCGGCGGCGGCGGTTATGGGCTTGTTGATGATGTAGGGGTTAGTGGTTAGAACAGCAGTAGGTAATGAATAGGTGTAGTTAATGGACTTTTGGAGAAGTTGTGAATTTCTTTTTAATTTTTTGCTGTAATTTCTTCATTTAAATATCTTTTGAGTTGTATCTTTGATTGTTGGTGAAATTGGCGTAGCTCTTGTTACGTGTAGTCTTATTTTAGTGAGAGCAGTTGGTAGTTGACTGTGAATATGAAGGATATAGCCATTGCGTTTTTGTTACTTGCTTACACGTTGAGCACGGCAGGGAGAAACTATGCAAAACAAGTCCCCACGGCCACAGAACGCTGAAAAAACTCTATCTCGAGCTATGCTTTACATGCCACCCAGCCGTGCATTGATCGCAGCACTGCTTGGGTATTGAGTAAACGCTCTTAGAAATTAAGCCTAGAATGTTCGATACACATGCACACGCATGTACTTAAGCGCACGTGCTTTCGTGGCGGCGACGATAACTACGCGTGGGTTCGCCACAGGTACTGACGGGACGGTGTGATGACTACACCTGAATTTTCCCGAAAATCCAATATGTATCACGTCTATCGTATATATCTCAGCGCAAGCCTGTGGACATCGGGAGAAACTCTTGTTTGTCATAGTTGCTGTGAGCGGCGAAAATTGGCTTTCTTGGGCGAATTACATGAGAATTTAGGCTGAGGACGCGCGGTGTTGGGAAAGGTTTAAGTTTTGTTGAATTTATGGTTTTGTTTCTCACGTATAAATAGTTCGCTCTTCCTGTATCTATGAGACGGCATCTAACGGGCATCGAACAGTATCGGGGCTTCGGATCGCAGCGAGAAATCAACAAGCTTATCTTAGACTCGATGGCATTGGTTGTGACATTCGTGTCTATGAAAACTTTGAAAATATTTGCCTTGATTTTCACCACACCTTCGAGGCATGTGTGAACGGTGGAATTCTGTTCACAAAGGACAAGATTTTTTACAATCGCATGTCTTTTTTGTTGAATTCTTTTAGCGGTGTGTCTGTGGTAAAAAAAAAAGAAAAGAAAAGAAAAGAAAAAACTAAACTGCTACTGTATATAGACACCGCTACAAGACAAAAAAAAAAAAAAACTAACTTACCACCACAGACACACCGCTGCAAGACCTCAACAACAACGACATGCGTTTGTAAAATTTTCTGCCTTTTTGTGAACAGAATTCCGCCGTTCACACACGCCTCGAAGGTGTGGTGAAAATCAAGGCAAATATTTTCAAAGTTTTCATAGACACGAATGTCGCAACCGATATCACGGACTCTAAGATAGACTCGTTGATTCAACCAGGAGCGGGTGAAAAGTGTATCGAAATTTTCCGGAACTTGTAGAGACTTTCATAAGCAGAATCCAACCGACGTACATTCTAGTTCAAAGTCATAGAAAGTCACTCGGCGGAGCGGGCTCGGATGGATTAAAAAAAAAATACGATGGGAAGATGTTCTGAGCGTAATTTTAAAACCTTGCAGGAAATTTAGCTGAGCTATAGAGAGGTAATGTAAAAAGAAATGCCTGGAACTTAAAATCCATAGACAAATTTTGCAATTTCCAGAAGTCATTGGCGATCATTTTTAGTATTCAATATCCAGGTATGTCTTTACCTTTCGACCACATTTAAAAGTTGCACAATATAGAGCCACATAGCTAAAAATAAACCAACTTGGAAGTGCCAAAAAAATCATTACTTTTTTCCGGGTGGACGAGGAACTTGAATGAGATAAATTGATGCAAAGCTACTAATCGTGGAAAAATTACATACGTGGTGCATGACCTTGCTGCACCATGCTGACTATTTATGTGTAGATGAAAGTAGGCAACTGAAATGTCAACAGAATCATGGGACATTTCCCGACGGTAAGCAAGGTAGTTCCTACGACTCCTTTGAAGTTCGATAATCCGCATTTTCAAAACAAGTACTCAGTTTTCAAAAATGCGTGTGCGAACACATCTCCATCTTCCTACGTTATTATTACTAACCTCGTCAATGCTCCAAGGAGGTTTTCCGTTCAAATAGTACCAGCTGTACATATAGAGTACTCTACATAGGTATCATCAATCTGTCTTCTCCTCGAGGTGTATCATGACTTCCTAATCAAGCCATTTTTTTTTTTTTTTTTTTTTTTTTTTGGTGACAACCCATTTACCGTTCGTTCAGTCGTAGCTTGGCTGAATATGGCATGCAGCTCTGATAAGCACAATTGATAATGAATACCGACAATCGAATACATCCAAGACAAGGGAATCAAAGGCTTCTCCAAAAAAAAGTGGCCTTCCTCAATGCTCTTCCTTACTACCGAGGATATGCGAACCGAAAACTAAGCACGACTTGAGCTCACGGTGACAGCAGACCAGCAACGTAACTAAGGTTCAATTTGGAAGCCAAAACCAACTCATGAGAATATGACAATTATTATTTGTCACACGTCTTGGCGATTTACGTTTTTCTATTGCTTAATCGTTGATCTCTCAGTTCGTCCGAGATTCTTACCTCGTGGTCCCGCAGAGATAACACAACGTGCCTGGCCAGTATTTTCTTTTGTCGTTCCTCCCCTTTGCTTCTTCAATACTCTTTCTGACGACGAAGGATTAAAGCCGACAGACTTCTGCAGCCGCGCCGGAAAGTACAAGGGGGTCACCCAAAGAGGATTGCCGTGCTTAGTAAGTGTCGAATATGATAATACCGCGCTAACCCTTGTCCTTCAGAAACAAACATTTCGCAATATGGCCTGCTCGTGGAAAAGTACCAGTCAAACCGGTCGATTTCACAGGAGAATTGGAATATAGACAAAAACCTATTCTAAGGCTTTGTCTCGAAAGACAAAATGCTCCTGGAGCTATCTGCGATCCACAAACCAAAAACATCGTTATCAACCAAAAAAAAAAAAAAAAAAAAAAAAAAAAAAAAAAAATACGGTTTCCTAGCCGGAAATACCCGATCAGTGCCGAATCTATTAAAAGTCGGAATGTCTATGTGGCGTAGTCGGGGCTGATCCAGTCTGGCTGTCCTCGCTTTGCTCTCCATTTGGCACCGTATCGGTGAAGCACCACGGTCGCGGGAACCATGAGGAAGAACGCAATGATTCCTTGCGTGGCGAAGGTCCAAGTGAAACCAACGGAGTCGATCCAAGGTGTGATAAAAAACGGATTGACAAATGCACTGAAGTTGAGAAGGACCGAATAAAACGTTATCACCGACATCCCATGCAATGGATAACAATCGACTATGTACGCCGAGATGGCGGTGTTCCCTATCTGGAGGCCGGCAGAGACTAGGAAGAGGTACGCCCACGTCAGAACTTCAAACGCGACAAGATGCAGGGCGGAGGGCTTACAAAGAAAGAATGCAATCTGGCCGACTATCCAATGATATCCCCTATCAACGCTAACACCCCAGAGACACAAGCCGACTTCGCATGTTAGCGGAACTGTGGACGATTTCACGACTACCTGGATTACGAAAGCTCACTTGTAAATATGGTGACGGCAGGATATATCATCCATAACCTCATTTCAGCTACTCGGACACCGTTGTTCCTTTTCGCCAGTTCCAACACAATCCTATCACTCAGAGTTCCAGAAAAGAATATCTCCGAAATCAACGTCCCCAAAATCAGCCCAATAAACATCAGACCTTGGATCTGCGACGTGTACTGCGAGTACGCTGCTGGTAGATATGTGATCACCGAAATCACCCACCAATACCTATCGAACCATCAAAATCAGCATTTTCAGCCGCACATTTTCCTCCAAGGGCAATTTTACCAGACATAGCAGTAAAACATAACGGATACGACAATGTTAGGAAACTTCCACATCTTCACAAAATACACAAAACTCTGCCATGGTTTAGGATGCCGAACTCCGGGAATTTTGCGAATGTTGAAAAATGGCAATTTTTTTGTTCTCTTCATATCCAAAATGTCGCTGTTCGACTCCGTCGATCGTTTTTCAACGGTACCGCTGGACACCGGCGACACGGCAACCGTTGGAAGCCGGGAAAGCATAAGGCTTCGGGGGTATAAAGTTTCGGGAAAGAAGAAAAGTTCGAGTATTAGCAGGACAGCAAAGACTATTGCGCAGTGCCAAGCGACCCAGTACTGGTTCACCAATGTTACAAAGCCACCAACTTTCCCCCCCCCCCCCACGGGTTAGCATCGGAAATAGCGCTCAATGGATGGCTTAGGAGAATAAAATTCAGTGGAAAACGGCCATACTTAGCGGTCCAACGTACGGCCCCATATCCAATGCCAATACCCAAAGCCCCAGCTTCTGCCCACGTTCGTGCTCGAAGAAAAGATCGTTTACAACTGCCATGCCGACTGTTGCTGCCGGAGAAACGCCAAATCCTTGCATAAAGCGTGCAGCCATGTAGCCGTCATAGTTATCCGCAACCGCAGTACCGATAGTCGCCACCAATGCTACAAGCGTACCGATGATGATGATGATTCGTCGGCCATAGATGTCCGCCAGCGAGGACCAGAAAAGCGGTCCCACCGCTAGACCTAGAGCTGGGACTGCGACGGTCCAGTTCAGTTGGGCATATGTGATATTGAATTGCTCTTGGAGGAGGGGAAAGGAGGGGACGGTTGTGGTGGTGAGGTAGGTGAAGAGGAAATACCTGGCGAAGGGTCACGTTTTATGTCAGTTATCATAAGACGAATATCCCCCACTTCATGCGATGTCGGCGGTTATCCCCTTTTCCATCCTGAGCTTCCTTCGAAATCATGTACTCCATCTCTCCGGGTATGGCTTTTTACCGACGACATATGTTACGATAAACTTACATCCACATGACTATTCCCAAGCTTGTCCATTTCTGTGCTTTCGAGAAGTTCAACGGATCCAAAGGGTCTGATGTTGGTTTTGGATTTAATTCAATTCCATCTTTTGCCGGAACAAACTCTTTCACCAACCCAAGCTCATGTTCAGGATCATATGATGGTGCAGGTTCAGGCGTCTTATCGGTGGATATGGACCGTATATCTTTGGACGTCGTGGAAACTTCTGTTTCATTGTTATCCATGTTTTTTTTTTTGGTGTCCAATTGGGCTTCGCGAACGCGATTCCCAGGAGACAAAATAGAATATATAAAGAGTCGCGTGCTCGCTTGGCTGACAGGTTAAGGTACCTAACCAAGTAGTTCTTGCGTCCGACCGATCCGTCCCGCAAGAAAGAACGGGATCGATATTCAAAGCCCTGGGTGCGGGGGAGTATCTGTCGGGGGAGTATCTGTCGGGGGAGAAAGGATGTTTACGCCGACAATGTTTTCTGCATCACTTTTTCTCTTCTGTTTCAGGTATTTGCTTTTGCGGAAAACTAGGCTAGGATTGTATCAAAAGCAAAGTACTACACGATGTGATACGTACGGCATGGTACCGAATCCTTTTGCTACATGCATATCCTGTCCTTCAACAGACCTCCGGCTTTCACTTTCAAATCACGTGTTAATGTTAAATATGCCTGGAAAAGCGTCCGGAGCCTTGACGTATTGTTATAAGAAGATACTGACAGTCTCCCACAACAATATTAATTATGATGGAATTAAAACAAGCTTCTTTTAGCAATAATCGTCGTTTTCCTTTTTTTTTTTTTTTCTCTTTTTTCACTGCGCTGGCGATAGTAATCATAGAATCTGCAGGATCCGTCATCATCGGTCATGTAACCACTATCTGGGAACTTCGCATATTCCTGCCCCGGTGAAGGATGTGGGTAGGGCAGGGTATAGGGTTGTAACTGCAATTGCTTTTATCAGGCTATTCAGTTACATATGTATTCTGGTCAACGAAGTAGATATGGCTATACTCATAAATCCATCGAATAATCTGACTGCGAACGGTATTGGCAATAAGATAATCAGCCCCCTGAAAGTTTCGGGGCACTTGAGCGATAAGGGAAATAGTTTCAGTCTAATTTCCTTGTACTCGGCACGGTTCTGAATCCGATATCTTGCCATCGATGCGACAACCGTCAATTCACCCTAAGAAACTCACTTGTAGCGTACATGTACTAGTACTTCTACGTTGAAGGCTATGACCCGTGCGCCGGACTTGGTTCCCACAAAAAACCACGCGTTACTGAAGATGTGCATGTACCCGGGTGTTTTGGTCCGCACCCTAGGTCAAAATAGTGGATGTCAGAGAAATTATTGGTACGCGTTGGTTCAGTTATCTCATAATCATATAATAGAGCACAATGTCGATGTTACATCGCTGTTCTACAAAAAAAAAAAAAAAAAAAACTTTTCTTTTTTTCTCTGTTGTAGCCCAACCTTAGCCTCTTAGGAGTGTTATTGGCCATGGCCACCGTCTCACAGCCACGCAATGGCGATTATCTCTTGATTAAGCAATTTCTTGCGGTTGGGATTTGCAGAGTGCAAAACAATAAATGAAACTACATGTACTTACAATAATGGTCGAACAAGAGCATGGCTTCGACAAGTCGGATTGGATACGCCTTTTGGAAAAACCCGGATCCGTGACTTGCACCCGTAAACGTATGTATGCGTTTCTTCACGAGCGCTTCAAGCGCTTGGAAACCGTTGGTGTAACATGGGCACTTAACGCTTGGCGCTCGGTGAATTGTGGTTCCGATTGACACAAGCGTTCGGCTATCTGATTCAGTTGCTTTTTAGCCAAGTAAATGTACCGTCAAATTGTGAACGGGTACATGTGTACATACATGTACATGTCATGTAGAAGTGCTCCACCAGTCTGGAAGTCAACATTCCATATGAATACGCCCCACAAGTCGCAATCGTATACCATGAATCCCCATTCTGTCAGGGGAAAACTGAGGTATACGGACAAAATGCCCTGTCTCGCTTCCAGAAAATTGTTACACTACATTTTTCAGAGGATGTGTTGACGATTTACGTAACAGTCATATGCACCGTCTAGACTAAATCCGAGAGGCTCGATAACCGGTTTGATAAGAAAGAAAATTGGCTGCATCTGATCTAGTAGCTTACTCCTATCTCATCGCCTCATCGCCAACAACGCTAAACTGCAGGGCTCGGGGAACTCAGCGCTTCGAGCACGCACAAAGCCCACCGATCTACATCACGTTTCTATATTCCCGAAAATCACCTTGCTTCTTAATGTGGTGGATCTTGCTAGGGCTATGTGCTTTGTGCCCAGACAATTGGGTAAACGCATGGACATATCCTTGTTGCAGCTGGCCTTATCCGTTTGCTCACGATGTAACGAAGTCAAATACATACCGACCTTAAATTACCATATCGCCCTATATTAGCCTCATCATTGGCCTGCATATATCCACGACTTACTCAGCAAGTCCGAAACACCTCGAAACATTCACACATTCGAAGCTGGAACCAGCGTGTTACGTGACATGACAACGACAATTTCTTGGTTTTTTGCTTCCTTACCACTGTCCAATTCAGAAAATGAACACTGGCTACTGCACACAATCTAAGACCGGATCGCCGATATGTACGTGTACATATCATGTAGAATACATACACCAGAAACAATATCTCACAATTCATATGCAAACTAGGTAATTCTTCCTTGAAATATAAATTTTGTACACATGCTTATACAACCTTCCAAGTGAATGGGGCGTTCGTACTTGGTCCTCCGCGCCATTATTTTTCTCCGATTATTTTTTTTAGCATTATTTTTTTATGTAACTTTTTTTTTATCGGTAGCTGCACTAGCATGCGGCTATGTTCAATTTCTACTTGGCATTTCTGCCTGTCTTCTTAGGAACATCTTCGATTCTTTTCGTTGGGTGTCTCTCCCTTTGAACACTGCGCATAGATTGCGTGAGCCGTCACTGACGTTATACAATTGGTAGCTGCAAGTTTACGAAACAAGGTGCGGTTGATTCTCAATACATCCGTCTAAGGCGTTTTTAGCGTTTACATCTTGGTAGCTCGTGGAAGAAGTTGCCTTGGTGTCTGTAGACGATAGAGTGTGGAGGTTTCTGGTTACCTAAAGGGTTTACATGTCGGATCTACCTCATCACCTGATACTGGAATGTATAAACCACTTTGAGAAAACGATACCATTTGCCTCTGTATTTGTATTTTTTTTTTTTTTTTTTTTTTTATCTCGGTTTTATTGTCTTTGATATTTCTCAACACCTGGTTGAAAGTTATCCCTTTTTTTATTTTTCCATTTTTTTTTTTTTTTATTTATTTTCATTTACCTATTTATTTTTTGACCTTCTATCGCCTTTCAATTCGCTATGGCATCGCAGCAGCTGCATTCGGAGGCAACAGAGTCTGTCCCAGAGCTCTCTTCAAGTTCACCGCCAACCTCTTCAAGACCTTTTTGGGTTCCTAATTTCCTCCGCCCCCGAAAATATTCAACTAGAGAGCTATCGAAGAACTATGCACCCGACGAAACTTCCGCACTTCTTCCGAAGCCGACATCTTCATCTCAATCCTCAATATCCCACGCAAATGGAGAAGTTTATGTTGTCACATCTGCCGAGGCCGAAGAGATTTCCAGTTCCAGAGCCATCGTTGCGGAATATTTGCTTCTTTTAAAGACAAGTATCCCAGTGATTCTTGCCTACACATTACAGAATTCGTTACAAACCGTTTCGGTCCTGATTGTTGGTCGGCAATCTCCAGAATATCTTGCCGCGGCAGCCTTTTCGTATATGTTTGCCATGTCAACAGCGTGGCTTATTGCTCTTGGCGGTACTACAGCTCTAGATACCCTCTGTTCGTCTTCTTTCACCGGCTCAAAAAATCCCCACGAGCTCGGAATCCTGCTACAGCGGGCTTTCGTTGTTTTAGGTGCAATGTACATTCCAGTAGCAATATTGTGGTGGTTCTCCGAGGGTCTTTTCCTAACACTTGGTCAAGACGCTAATCTTGCTGCCGCATCAGCTCTGTTTCTGCGCTACTTAATACCTGGAGGATTGGGATATGTATATTTCGAAGCGGGAAAGAAATTTCTTCAGGCGCAAGGGATTATGAGAGCTGGCACTTATGTCCTCCTTGTTACTTCTCCGCTCAACGCAGTTTCGAACTACGTCTTCGTTTATGTTTTGGATATGGGTTTGGTTGGTGCACCGATCGCGACGGGAATCACTTATTGGTTGAGCTTTTGGGGTATTATGGGATACGCAATGTTTGTCAGAGGATGGGATAGATGGGGCGGTTGGGATAGAAGTTGTTTAAAGAACTTGGGAACTTTTGCTAGATTAGCAGGATTGGGAGTCGTCATGGTTGGGACAGAGTGGGTATGCTATGTTTTTTTTTTTTTTTTTTTTTTTTTTTTTT
>JABYPW010002018.1:0-12718 GCA_016880775.1 Phymatotrichopsis omnivora | reverse complement strand
CCCAATACCCAAAACCTCTGATGACCCCGAAGCTCACATCTGAAATACTCGACCCCCAAATTTCCCCCAGCCTCAACCCATAAAGCTATAGCGCAAAAAACCTAATTCTCCTTTTTGCCCATGATCTTGTAGCATACAACTACCAGCATGCTTGTTATATATAGATACCGTACCATCATCGTGCATGTCCTGCGTGTCAAAGTTAGGACGAAACCATCATGGATCTGCCAATGCAATGTTTGCTTTTCCCCCCAGCAAAACCTTCGCACGTCACTCCTTGCAGCTATATATCACATTTTTCTTTTGTACATAACGCATACATATTTACTTTTCCTTGGTTTTTCACTCAGGGGCCAGAGCTGCAGTGCATTGTCTTTTATTAAAATTTTCCGCACTGTACTAATAAATCTACTAATAATTATACATATTTTCCGCACACCAGAATATACATCCTTAAGAGATCCACACCCATCCTTTCATCGCATCCCAGAGCTAACCCAGCGTGCTGGCAACTAATACGTACCATCCCTTCATTTTCCTTCTGCTGCCTTAGGTTCGTGCAAGCACCCGTGAAACGCTCGAGTCCGTCTCCGCCGCCAACAAGCCCTTGTTCCGCACGCTGCCGATGGGTACCGGCGCGTTTGTAACACCTTTATTATTGCAGGGAGGGACATCCGCCGGTCGTAGAAAAGGTTTGGCGTAATTTTTGGTCACGGCGGATTTTCATGGGGATAAAATACGAGTGAGGATGAAAAATGCATTGGGATTTTGTAAATTAGGCTTCATGACCTTTCATGACATGTATTTTATAGGTTGATGGATATAATTTTGTTAAAAGCTTCCGAAAAACCATAATGCAGATGGAAAGCAAATAAAGGGGCTTGATCGTCGTGGGTAAGTGGTATTTGCCATTTCGGATGATGGTTCATGGCATCTCACTCGGGTTGAAGTCACACCTGGTGGTACTTAGTAAGCGCCAAGGTTCAGCTTGTTCAAAGGAAATGTTCTCTATCATTGTTAGAAAACAGCCTTCGCTTAATGGATGTTAGCGTTGGTGAAAGGAAGAGATGAAAAATTCACAACGTATGTAGAATTAGATATATTAGATACAGCTCTCTTCTGGCTGCTTCTTGAATGAGAAATCGTTGAAGTCGTCAGATACTTAGTAAGCATGAGTGATTTATTGTGAGTGGGACGTTGCATTTCCACTTGCCTGTGATTACTCATGACTAACTATGATTTACACTTTAGTGTCGGCAAAATGTTTGCACATGGGAAGGACATTTACGGTATAAATAGGAGCTATTTGTGTGTGTTTTCATTCTTTCGTATTATCGTTCAGCCCGGATACTCATTTCTTCGAACGCCGTCAGTTCATTATTTTATGCCAATTTTCCTTTTGCTGCGGCCGTTTTCATATACACGTCCGAGAATGCGTATATCGTTTACGATAGATCTTTCGAGCCACGCTACAATCTGTACTAGCAATTGAGCGAGATTGTTCTGCAAAGTCAACGGGAAAAGACGATTCCCTGTAGCGAGTCATAGGAAGATGGAACTCGAGTGATACAATGTGAAGCGGAACATATTTGTTCCGGGATAGTTCAAAGTATATACTCTTGGATCAGCACTAGGGATTTTAGGTACTCCAAAGCCATACATATGGAAGCATGCCTCTCTTCCGAATGAACGTTCGAATCTTTGTCTTTTAGAGATTAGAAAAATATTGCAAGTCCGATCAACCTGTGGCCTTACAACATTTTTTTTATCCCCCTTTTGTATTTGTTTAGAGTATGTACTCTACAAACCATCCGCATGCAGCATACCGCTATGGCGTACTGTGGCTTTACTGCGGAGCCAGGAACTTCCGAGCCGTGATTACATAACGGGACGCAGCCTCACTCAGCGCACAATCCATCAGCACGGCTCTGGGCTCTCCACGACAACCAAACCAAATGCCTTCACCATGACTTTTATTACCACGCGCCTCCCCATCCCATCGCACATACCCCCTCATCAATCTCTAACCTACCTCTTCTCCACTCTCTTCTCCATCTCCTTCCTTGTCTTCCTTAACGCCTCTATCTCCTTCGTAATAACCGACCGTCTTCACATTACTCATAACGTTGGCGACATCGTCGGCACCCTAGGCTTTACTGATGAAATTGTCGCTATCGCTTGCGCACCCATATGGGGTGTTCTCGCGGATGGACGCATTGGAAGTAGAGGTGTTTTGGTGACCGGTTATGGCCTCGTCGCTATGGGACTCGTTTTGACGGCTCTTGTGGGCAGCGTCTATCCTGGCCTCATAATCGCGAGGATTGTGTTCGCTTCAGGAGCGATCGCGGTCGCAACTATGGTATCAGCGGTGTTGATGGAACTGACAGAAACTCTTACAGAAGATGAAGTAGACAAATCGGGGAAACTGGCGGGTTTGGTGGGATTGTCTACCGGCCTTGGAGCTCTGTTGGCGTTGTGTGTGTTTTTACCGTTGCCTAAGATGTTTGGTTCTGATATGCCAGGGATTGATGATCGGGGTGCAGCGGTGCAGAAGGCCTATTTTAGTGTTGCGGTGATCGCGGTGCTTGTTGCGGTGCTGTGTTTGCTGGGATTACCGCCGCCGGCGGAGGGAGAGAGTGTGCTGAGTAGTGTGAGGGGGATTGTGGGAAAGGGAAAGAAGTGGCTATGGATTCATGTTTGGGGCGGGAACCCAGCTGCTCTAGGCTACAGCATTACAGACGATGTCCAAGAACAAGGTGTCGGCGGAAAAAGAGGAGGATTGAAAGATGCGTTGTTGTTGGGATTTAAGGACTCCCGGATTGCCATCGCATACGTCGGCGGTTTCGTCGCCCGAGCAAGTTCTGTCGGAGTGTCGTTATTCATCCCCTTACTCGTGAACCGCTATTTTATAGATCGCGGTGTATGTCCACCGGACGCAGATACCGGAATACCAAAACGTGATTGTTGGCGAGGCTACACTGTCGCTGCTGGTACCTTCCCCTCTCTCACATCCTCTCCCCCATCAAACTAACACCCGTAGAACTAACCGGTATCTCCCAACTGATTGCTCTCATCACCGCCCCCATCTTCGGTTTTCTCTCCTCCCTCCCCTACCTGCACCCAACGTCCCCAATCCTTATTGCCTCCCTCTTCGGCCTCTTCGCCTGGTCCCTTCTTCCCGTTTTCCCTCCAGACCCAAAGATTGCGCCAGTAATATTCTTCCCCATTGCGTTCATTGGGATCTCTCAAATCGGAGCTATCGTTTCCTCTCTGGGGCTTCTGGGACAGGCCGTCAACTCGCAATTTGCTACTACTGAATCGGAGCCGTTATTAGGCGATGGCGAAAGTAGTGGGAGAAGGAAGAGGGGAAGAGGGGCAGTGGCGGGAGTTTATTCGTTATGTGGAGGCGTTGGAATATTGCTACTAACGAAAGCCGGGGGATGGGCGTTTGAGAATATTGGGCGAAAGTGGCCTTTTTGGGGCCTGGCGGCGGCGAATGCTATTTTGATGCTAACGGGGATGGGGGATGTTGTAAGTGGATGGATCAGGAGGAGGCAGGGAGAGGTTTAGCTAGGAGTTGGGAAGGTTGTTTGGCGTTGGCGTTTTTTTGGGGAATGGTATCTTTGTTATTGGGAGAATGTGTTATGGTACGGGAGGGGGATGGTAATCGGTATATGTTATGGCGGAGGAGAGGTGAATGTGTTTATGCTGGATTGTTTTTCCTTTCCTTGCCTTTTTCCTCTTTCCTCATTTTTTTTTTTTTTTCCTCCTTTTCTCTCTTCCCCATTTGTTTGTTTGGCTCGCTATTTGGCGAGAGATTCGAGTGATAATAGATGATTTACAATAGTACGTGTAATTAACCCAATTTCGGTGATGATAGCACAAGTGCCAGACAGGCATCAATCTGGCAAAATATCAGATGGAAACACTGGGTTGCGATAAACGCGAACACGACACCCAACTAGGAAATGAGTGCATACTCCAATTTGCACTCCAATTCTACCTCATAGCGAGCGACTTATCACAGTGTGTTAGCAAGCAATGTTTGCTCTTCCACGCTAGATCAACGTCACTGTTCTCAATAACTATCCTAAGGCAATAACCAGCTGTTTCTCTCACAAGATTGACGAGCATCAAAATGAGTTTATGAGCTAACGAACTTCGTTAATGATTCCGAATTCATCATAGTTCCGACTGACTACTTATGAAGACCATTCATCTACGGCCATTCGCTAGAATCCAGGGAGCACTTCGGAACAAAGTCTAAATTTCATCCCGACCGCCGCAGATAAAAGCTGCCCAAACAAAGAAGCTAAGGCACGCGCGAATTTTCAGAGGGAGAAAGTTATCTTCTGGAAAGGACATCAAGGGAAAAGAATAAGCGAAAAGGGAAGAAAAATACAATTCCCCACACGATCTTCAACGCCAAGTCAACAGAAAGAAAATGAAAAGAAAAAAGATGAAATATACAAAAACAAAAAGTCTCTCTCCTCTTACTCTACTCCTACACCTTATGTATTGAGTCCTCTCGGCCCGTTGCTTACAAGCATTGATAGTAGTAGTCTACACTGATGTTAGTTTGGACCTGTAAGAGGAGGATGAGAGGGGGGAGGTACCATTCAAGTAGGTGCAAGTGTATGGGGAAGTGCAAGTTGTTGGCCCCGTCCAGCCCTACATCTATCAGCTCTCTGTCCAACCAAACGATAGAAATTGAAGACTCACGATTCCACCACACTGTTCATAATGCCCAGCCAACGCGGCGGTAGTCGTAGTTGCCGGGGCGGAGGTAGTCGTGGATGCTTTCGTGGTGGTTGCCTTCGTGGTGGTTGCCTTAGTGGTCGAGGAAACTATGGTGAAATTAGTATTTATATATATTTTTACGAAAAGAAAAGAGAAATTGAATTCGTTCAAAAACTACAGAACTAGAGGGGCTCAAAAACAAAAACCCATCCGTCCAATATCTTCTTCGGAGAAATCGAACTTGACAGAAAATATACGCAAAAGAAAAGAAGAGAGAAAACGCAGAAGATAAGCGACAAACCAATATACAAACATGCGAACACATACTAACCGATATGCAAGCCGTAAAGGAAATGCAAAAAAAAAAAAAAAAAAGAAAGAAAAGAAAAGAAAAGAAAAAAAGAACATTGGCGAGAAAACACAAGAAAGGAGAAACGGAGAAACACGTGGAAAACAAAAGGACTGAAGGAAAACACCGGCACGATTGTTCTCACCCCAACATATGTCAGGGAAATTAGGTACGCTTACTTTTTGTAGTGCTAGAGGAAGGAGATCCCAGGGCAAGGATACGCTCAACGGCACGTTCGGCGGCAACCATGATCGGTGCAGAGGGGTTCGTAGCGACGTGTCCCGGGAATATAGAGGCATCGATGACAAACTATCTCCGTTAGTATTCTCAATACCGATATGATGGATGGGGCGAAGGCTTACCAAATTATCAGTACCATAAACCTTCGTATCCAAATCCACCACCGATCCCGTGGTCCCATCTCCAAGTGTTCCATCATCAGTCCCCAGCTTACAAGTACCCATCCAATGATTACTCCTTCTAGACGCAAAATAATTATTTACATACGTCTCAGCATCGACTCCCGCCGCCGGCTGAATAAACGTAATTCCGGAAACATTCGCCGCCGAAGCCATCAGGGACGCAACACCCTTAATAACCGCTTCGACATCATTCTCGTCATTCAGATACGGCAATGTGGAAATCTCTATATTGAGGCCTGGTGCGATCGTCATACGTCCTCTAGAGGTCATGCCGGTTCCAAGGTACTGAGAAATAGTAACGAGCGTATCGCCAGATTCACCCAGAGAACCTTCCGCACGAGCAGTCCATTGAAGTTGACGAGTAATTCCATCAGAGCCGACAAACGATTCCCAGAGCATAGTATTGGGACCCGGCGCCGCAGTCGCCAATATCCCTGCGCGGTTGTTCAAATACGCGTCTTTGTCGGCAGTAATTGGTTCATCATACGCCGCATAAAAGTCATACTGAACGACGTCCTCATGGGAAATAACAACATCCGTATTTGTATGGTCCATCACATTATACCCCACAGGAAGATTAATCCACTGGTCCTCGGAGATCATTGATCCACCGTCAATCACGCTGTCTTTAACAACCTGCAACTGATCTGCTGGACCAATTCCAGAGCGGAAAAGGATCTTTGGAGTTCCAAAGGCTCCAGCAGAGAGGATAACTTTGCCAGTTGTGGGGGTGACGTTGAAAATTCCAGTGAGACCCTCACCGGAAGTAGCAAGGACTTCGACGCCGGTTATTGTGGAGCCGGTGCGAACTACACGGCGGACGGTGGTGTTAACGGCTAACTCGAAGTTGGAGCGTGCAAGGGCGGTTTGAAGGTATGTTGCAAGGGGCCCGCCACGTTCACCATTGGAAAACATATATGGCGTGTGAGAAAACGTCCGGTTCTTTGAGTTCGGAGTCTCATTGACAGTAATCTCATCCCAGCCATTCGCGGATAACGCAGTGGAAAGGACGGTATAAGGTTCTTGGAGATATCGGACTCCATCCATAGACGGAGTATCAGTCGATGGGATTCTCGTGAAGAGTTTTTTTGTTGCGGAAACCATGTCCGTTGATTTCCATCCTGACGGGAAGTTATAATCCCAGTCGCGGTCCATGGGGCGGAAGAAGAGACCGGCGTTGACGGCAGTTCCTCCTCCGAGGACACATCCGGCCATTTGATCGATGTCATCGCAGGAAATGCCGGCTGAGTCTACCCAGATTTCGTTACAGAGACCGGGGACATCGAAGCGGGTGAGAGATTGTCCTTGGACCCAGGCAGGGCCGACAGCTGTTCTCCATTATGAATATTAATCCTTTGAGCCATTGAAGATTGGAAACTTACTTCCACCGGTAGCATAAGTGGACGGCGGACCCCTTTCAATCAACAACACCTTCTTCCCCGTCTCCGACAGCCTATCCGCGGCGACCAAACCCCCAGCACCTCCACCGACAACAATATAATCATAAGTTCCCAAAGTCGCCGTCGCACTCGGAATTGCGCTGGTAGCACTGGGAACTGACGTCGTAGAGCTAGGAATAGCCGTCGTCGATGAAATTCCTCCGCCAATACCGGCAGCCTCAAGCCAGGCGGAATATTGTTCCGATTGAGCAGACCCGATAAGCATTCCATACTGTCCAAACCCATTATCGTGGTACGGAATGGCCGAGGCAGGGTCGGTGACATCCGTAACGGCAGAAATGGATTGTGCCCACCCCATGACGGTGTAGGATGCTGTGGGGTCAAAGCCGCCATTGGTCCAGGTCACACAGTTTTGGCAGCGGAAAGTCAGGGAGAAATGGGTAGTGTTGACTTTGGTGTACATGGGCGTTGCGACTGCGTCGCCATCGTAGACGCCGGGTTCAACGTAGCTACTGTGGTTTTGTTAATCAATCATTCGTGAGAACGAATGAATAAAGTGGGGCTTACGTGACATAGCGGAAAGAATATACGATGTCGTCGCCATTCGGCCAGGCAATCATTAAGAGGTTATTGGTCATACCACCGCCAAAGCTAACACCAGACCATCCTCTCTCTTCGTTCACCGGCCCGACCTATTCTTCGCATCAGCCTAATTCTCCAGAAATATATACAGAAAGGCTTACAATCTGACCAATAAACTCAGTCGTAGGATCCGTCGGGAATGCAATCCCAAACGAATATCCTCCATAACGCGAAATATAGAACCGTTGAAAAGCGATTCCTGTTTCAGGATCCGTGTACGCAGAAGAAGATTGTGCTCCAACCAGCTCCAGTACTGTTGAAAACAAAAAAAAAAAAAAAATAAGCACCGGCTTAACTGCTGGAATGCTCCAATTGGGGAAATTTTAAGGAAGGAAAAAATATAACTTACCGCCAGCCAGCACAGATAATAATAAAAAAAGAGTGTTTCTCAAAAACATATCGTTTCTGACGCAAAAAGGACAAAATAAAAAATAAAAGGAATGTCACCAGGAATCCAAAGAAGCAAATTATTGGTGTCTATCTACCTGCCTGTTGATAGGGTCGAGAGATCATCAGCCCGTACAATGAAGTTCTATTATCAGCGGGAGGGGCGGCATCTTTATATCGTTTTTGAGCCGCAGAGGGTACACAAGCAATGTGAGAAATAATTGAAGTACCATTATGTACCCGGACACTGCTGATCCGTGTATCCTTCACCGACGCGCGTCTTGGAAAAACTCTGGGGTTCAGTGCGAGTACAGAAAGGGATTCGGCTAACACCACATTTTTCTTGTACCGTATGTATATTCAATGCACACGTGCATACTCCAGTATATTCGAAAAAAATGAGCTCTTACTGGTTGTTTTTCTCACCCTGCAGTCCCGAATCGAATTCCTTCCACCAAATTTATATCCATGTTGGAACATTTCGTTTCACGCTTTGGCGTGGACGTTCGGGCGGTAGCCTCCGGCCCCAAGAGTCCGTTTTTTTACGTCGGGTTTTGTCCCTGGAGATATATTGACAATATTGAGCTCCTATGGAATCTTACAATTTTCCATACTCCCATGTCGCTACGGAAGACAACCCTATAGTTCTCGGTTACTAATAAACCGATGCTAGGTTGAATGCTTAAATAAAGGTTAACTCCGTACCCCTGAGGATCATTTGCTTAATATATGCCAAAACTCCCATTCCTGCGGCCCACCAATTATCCCTTTCGGCTATATTGAAAAAAGGTTGCACGTATATTACGGGCTTCCAGGGCCGTGTTTCCTGTTGGTAATCACAACGACGAGTGAGCAGGGATAGGGTTTTGGTAATTGCTGGGTTCCGGAATGCGTGCCCGGGATGCCGTGCCACCATGAACCCGGTGAATCTCGTCGGAGAATGAAGGTGGAAAATGGAAATGCAAGGGGAATTCTATGCCGTCCACTTTAAGTTCCGAATATATACCCTTCACTTTTGTGAGGTAGAGGGAAGGGAAGAGATAGTTTGCGAAGATTTTTCGAGAGGGGAAGGGTTGAGCACTGGGAGCTGGTTCGGAACGCAGAAATAATGTTCCTAGTGTTTTTTTTCGAATGTGGTCTGGTATACAGGTAAAGATGTCCGACGTGACATCTTCTTGTGCACCCGAGGTCCCTGGAAGTGAATATTTTGCCTCGCGCTCTATATGCAAGTATATATTATTTAATCCCTGCACCGGTGAGCGCGGGGAACTACGAGATACGTATTAGTATCGGGAAACTGGTATTTCTTCCGCGAGTACTTGGAGTGAGAATGGTGTCCATGATACTAGTAGTTAGGTATACAATTGTGCCTTCGGTTCAGATATTTTAGCTTTGTCCTTTTGGTGCAGTGCAACTTCTGGAATTCATTTCTATAACGTCTTATTTAGATTTTAAGCCCCCGATCTAATCATCGTCGGCTTCGTCGACATATCATTTTATGTATGAAGTTTAATAATCGGGAAACGAACTACGGCACGCCGCTTAGTAATTGTTGCTTGAGAAGCATACTAATAAAAAATAAAATAAAATAATTTCCGGTTGATAAAAACGCACGTGCAGAATATCGAGTTTGTGCTTGATCTAGCCTCGTGATCACGGCTTGAATCCCAGAAACTCCGCAAACCCTTCACTCATAAGAAAAACGTAAGCGCGGATAACACCATTCACTGAGCTATTTCAAAAAAAAAAAAAAAAAAAGAAGCTTATACGGACACATATACCAATTGAACGCCATGTATTTTCGCCCCGACAGACCGTCACAGCCTATTTCTGACGGCGCATAGCACCGAATTGCTGACTGAAATATGCAATTTTACAAAAAGAGAGGCTTCAGCTCCGCAATTGGTTCGGGTTTTCTTTTTATTTTTCCTTTTCTTATCTTTTCTTTCTTTCTTCTTTCTTCTTCCTTCTCTCCTCCTTCTCCCTTCTTCTTTTACTTTTTCCCGAGAAATATAAATGCTTAATTAAATTAATTAACTTTCATATATGAAGCTTAAAGCAATAGATTGTGAGGAGAAACCTTCAATTCGTGTCATCGTATGTGGTTAGGTGGAAGAAGTGGCAAAGATAAGGAAAGAATTAAAAATAAGCCGTTTAAAGACTTGCCCAAAAAAAAAAAAAAAAAAAAAAAAAAAAAATTATTGCTAGTACTGAAAGGTATTAAAGGGATATAGGGTGATTGGTGCATTGACAGAAAGTTTTTTTCTCCACCCTGAACAGGATAGATTCTTCCGGTTATACCTCTACCAATAGAATTAGCACAACAAGTTGACATGTGGCTAGGCTAAGTGAAACAGATTGAGATGGAAACGATTTGGAGTGTATATTCCCGGAGACAGTGGAGACGTGTAGTTAATTAATGTTTTACGGACGCGACGAACACGATGAGTTAACCTTGGTTGATAGGTACATGTATATGTAAAGTAGGAAAAAAGAGGTGAAATTGATCTCGTATTATTAAACTTTGCGATTTTATGATGCGAAAGTGGCGTTTTATTGCTGCGTCATCAACGCTGAGCAAGTATCACATCAATATTAAATGCTTGCACAAATCGTCAGGATAATTCAACATTCTTTAAAAAATTGTATATCATTTATGAGGGTTCGGTGTCTAATTCACCCCGCTTTTTGGCACTATATATATAAATAAGTAATATAATTTGAAGATCTTCCTTGACATCAAGTGTTTTATGTAAACAAATGTGGATTTCCTCGGCAAGGTTGCCCAGTTTCATTTGTTTACATGCTACAATGTATACAACTGCACTTGAACGTTTTGCATGCATCCCCGAAATGGGCAACCATCATCTCTGAAAACTAAAATTCCTAACACTATGATTAACTCCCTGTATCTGACTTTATACTCCAATTCCCATTGATGGGATAAACATCCATCTCCTTGAAGAATTTTTTGTTCATTTTTTGATCATCGTGATACAACTATAGGGATTTTTACTCGAGAATGAAAAAACCAAAGAGAGATATGACACAATCACAATTGTGCATCTTATTAGCTCTAAAGAGTTCAAATAATTCCAATGTTTAAATACTGTCCTAGGTTAAGCTTTGAACTTTCTTACAAATCCTACAGTAGAGCCAATAAAGAATAGATAGAGCTATGGTGAAGTAGAGCCAGCCATTAGCATGCATCCACTTCAATCTTCATGTTTACCAGATGCACATGTACTGTCTAGGGAGTCCACCAGTAATAATAATCAACAGATTGGAAGTTGGTATCAAAGAAGGGAAGATTTGCTAGGAGTATGTATACTACTAAGTATCATATTCTCAAGAACCCTTTCCAACTAGCTACTACTACAATAGCAACCACTGTGAGTGCCACAATCATATGAAGACTTGAGGCTTGCTTTGTACCAAAAGTATAATATATGCATATGTTATCAAGTTCCATTTTTAGAAAAGCAATAGAAAACCTAATGTATATGCTGCAGATGCCTCATGTGGATGAAAATCACTTTGCACTCAGAGGATATTCCTGTGGCCTTTTGCCTTACGGATGTAGTTAATGTGGAGCTTTACTTTAGATATCAGAGCAGCTTGGAAAATCATTGCCTTCAAATCCTATTTCCACTATTTATTTCGTACAAGGGAAATTTGTCTTGTAACTGCTCCACTGCACACTGAGCCACTCGCATCTTTATCAGCAACTGAGTGCTCAGAGAGTAATCATTCTAAGCAAAATATTCAAAAGTATAATAATATATATAAGGCCAATTGCAATCATCGGTGTCAAAATGGGGTAAAGCATTGTGATAATTTTTTTTTCAATTACTTTAGTGTTTCAATTTTTGTAGAATTACAAATTGAGAGTATTAGTCTCTACCCATTAAGCTAAACATCGCTATAGGTAATTACTAGTAGGTTAAGATAGAGGGAATAGTGTCTCTTCAAAGATAGACAATACAAATTTTCTCTCCGGAAGCAACATGCCGGTATACTTTCCCGCCGTCAATTACACACAAAGATTGAAGTTTCAAAAAAAAAAAAGAAAGAAAAAGAAAAAGAAAAAAGAAAAAGGAAAAAAGAGGGGAGAAGGGAGGGAGAAAGAGAAGGGAAAATTATCGCACCCGAAATGCACATCGCCGAGAAAATAAAAACTTTGTTTCATCGGTTGCAAAGTAAAACCTGTCAAGATACCTTACAATGCAAACCGACACAATAACTTGCACAGTTTATGTTTTTCCTCGATACCTGGAATTATACCCAAGTGATAAGCACTAACTTTAAGCACAAGCAAAAGAAAATTCGGAGTTACAAGCGTTTTCGTGTAAGATGTCAAGATCGCAAGAATATCGTTGGAGCTGACGCGGAACGAAGAGGTAAAATGATAGAAAAAACTAGTAATAAGTTACCGCCCTCGTAAATGTAAGCTTTTTGAAAATAAATATGTTATTATTAGGTTTAAAAATTATGATTCCACTCGTTTCACCCCCAGAGTGAATTCCACAGACACTGCGGGGCCTACCGGGAGTGCATCATCATTTATCACTCGGTTTAACTAAAGCCCCACACTATTTGAATGAACTAGAGTCCAGAGATCAATGGGCGAGAGGGATGTGCATGCTGCCATCTCGCCGCTTATCCATAATATTTACAAAATTGAATTTAATATTGCTTTTTTCTTTTATTTTTTCTTTCTTTTTTTTTTTTTTTTGATTTCCTAATTTGACCTTCGGCAGTTCCAAGCGGCGCAGGAG